>CAMXCT020000038.1:0-232124 GCA_947184155.2 Cladocopium goreaui | reverse complement strand
TTTATGTATATTGGCAAGTAGCCTTAACAATTTTGCTGCAGGCCTGGGTCTGGTGCAGCAAGTGTTCCGCATCGAGACCCGGTCTTTCCTTGTCCTGCTTCCAGAAAATAGTGCAGAAAATACTGAAAAAACAGCACAAAAACAGCACAATAGTTTCAACTGGATGATTTTTTTTCTGGACGAAAACCCTCCCTCAAAGAACAACGACCTGCAGCGTGTTCTCAATCCGGTGGATACCAAAAATATAAATCTACTTAAATCCGAACCAACAGTCAGAGCACCAAACCAAATACGAATGTAAAACAAACCTTCATCTACATGTTTTGTGATATCAAAGTGGGAACTTGCAGTGCTCAGGTGCCTTCAACATACAACGAATTGTTCAATTTCAAAAAAGGATGGCAAGGTAGTTGTCCTTGGTCAGGTTCCCCAACTTCTTCATGCTCCCAATGCCCAAGTCTTCTCCACCTGACAGAACCAATTCATGTAATTCATTGAACATCAAATCAGATCAGTAGTGATACAAAAAATGTTCACTACAACCTATCTCATCTTTACGTATGCTAGCAAGTAGCCTTAACAACTTTACTGCAGGCCTGTGTCTGGTGCAGCAAGTGTTCCGCATCGAGACCCGGTCTTTCATTGTCCTGCTTCCAGAAAATAGTGCAGAAAATACTGAAAAAACAGCACAATAGTTTCAACTGGGTTGATTTTTTTCTGGACGAAAACCCTCCCTCAAAGAACAACGACCTGCAGCGTGTTCTCAATCCGGTGGATACCAAAAATATAAATCTATTCAAATCCGAACCAACAGTCAGAGCACCAAACCAAATACGAATGTAAAACAAACCTTCATCTACATGTTTTGTGATATCAACATACAACGAATTGTTCAATTTCAAAAAAGGATGGCAAGGTAGTTGTCCTTGGTCAGGTTCCCCAACTCTTCATGCTCCCAATGCCCAAGTCTTCTCCACCTGACAGAACCAATTCATGTAATTCATTGAACATCAAATCAGATCAGTAGTGATACAAAAAATGTTCACTACAACCTATCTCATCTTTACGTATGCTAGCAAGTAGCCTTAATAACTTTACTGCAGGCCTGTGTCTGGTGCAGCAAGTGTTCCGCATCGAGACCCAGTCTTTCATTGTCCTGCTTGCAGAAAATAGTGCAGAAAATACTGAAAAAACAGCACAATAGGGTTGATTTTTTTTCTGGACGAAAACCCTCCCTTAAAGAACAGTAATTATCTGTGCCAGCCTGAAGATCTCCAACATTTTCCAACCAACCTGCAGGAAACCATTTACATCCCAAAATAGGTTACCCCAAACTCTGACGGATGATCATCAATCATCATTTCACCGAACTAATTCACTGGCAGGAAATTATTTCGATTGGCTATCACTCACGCATGTAGTCAACAGACTGCGCAGGCTCGCACAAAACGCCCGACTAACATCTGGGGCCCGGCATTTTTCCTGCAACTTCTCGCGTAAAATCATTTTGGGATATTTTTGGGAGATTTCCATGCTCCGGCGTTCTCAAGCTCTGGATCTGCAGCATTTTCATTGTCGATTCTTGTGTAAACGGGCTCTTGTGGAGATCCTGCTCATTCCTCTCTCAGAAGTCCTTGCATGAGGAGCTTGCAGATGCCATGTCTTGGAGGTGCTATGAAAGCTCTTGTGGGAGGCTTGGGAGGTTCTTGTATTAAGATCTCGTAAGATCCGCTCCAGCAACAGCAGGTCCTTTTTTGACGATCTTATGAGCTTCTCTTCGGGGTCTTTTACAATTTCTTGTGCGAAGATCTTGTGGAGGTCCCTGTCAGAGGCCTTTGCATGATCTTGTACAGATCCTTGTGAGAAGCTCTTGAAGAGGTCCTGGTGAAATCCTCTTAAGATCTTGAAGATCCTCTGCGTTGGTGCTTGTATGAAAGTTCTTCTGGAGTGCTCATAGGAAGTTCCTCTATGAAGATCTTGTGATCTCCTCTATATAGATCTATATAGAAGGTCTGCTCCTGCAGCTGCGATCATGTCTAACATCATCTGTTACTGTTCCATGGCTACTGTTCTGGTAGGTTGACTTCCTACTGTTTGGGGTCTGTTGCCGGTGTAATTTAGATATTCATTCGTGAAACAGCGATTTGAGGACTGCAGGAAACTCATCCATCAGATGAGGCTCAGCCCTCAGCAGTTTTCTCCTACGTCCTGGAAGACCCGCAACTCAATGGGACTTCCAGGATCCTAAAATGGAGGTACTGTACCATATAAAGCCATAGTTTGGGTGTATATCCCCTTGCATAGCCCTTGCATAGGCCTTATATGGTAGGTACCTCCGATTTAGGTACCTGAAGTGGCCATTGAGCAACTGTTCCCTTTCAAGGGAGGAGTCGGGTCATTTTCCTACAACCATTTCGAAATGGCTCCAAATTGTCAACCCTCCAAAATTGACAAACTTAAAAGTACAAGAAAGGACCAACGTGGTTGGCCCAGTGAAGTCCATTGGTATTTTATGGCCCAATTCGCCATTTCATGTTCCCAACTTCCCCGCCACCGCCTCGGGGCTTGCGATGGCCGCTTCATCAGCTCGATCCACAGCAGAACCCCTGCCTGATGCACAGGGAAGCACCAACTCCATGAGCTGTTTTTAAGGTCCAATAGTTTCAATGACTTTGCTTCGAGTGATCCCCACCATGGCATTTCAAGTCATATATTCTTAAATATATTCTGACATTTTACCCAACTTTCTATCTGACATCTATTCTGACATTCTATCTGCAATTCTTTCTGGCAGTCTATCTGGTATCTATTATATCTTCAAATCTTGCGGAGTGATGTCACATGCTTGCTGCATCCTGTTGAATCCATATCAAATATCTTTGGGTTGAAATGCAGTTGCCAAGCGACATTAGCAAGAAAGCTACCTGATACGTGCCATATCTTTTGACATTCTGTCTGCTGTATCTTTGAAGATTCTTTGTGGCCGAGGTCCGGCTGGGAACACTCTGATCCTGTGCTTGCTGTCCGGGTCCCGCGGGGAAGACTGCGATCTATCGCTTGCAGCTGAGGTCCGGCGGAGGAGGAGGAGGAGGACGAAGATGCGGAGAAGGAGGAGAAGGAGAAGGATGCGGGACGGCTGACATAAGATCTAACAACCCTCACCTGATAGGTGGGGAAAAAAAACAGTGTAACAGTGATGCAAAAAATGATGACTCTATATGATACAAAAAGAGAGTGTTTCCACTACAGTAGTTCCCGATTATCTACTACCAGTAGTTCCTTTTTTCCATCTACAGTATATATATGTTTCAACTTGAGGATATCAAAAGTATGATGATTCCTGCAGTCATCGCGTGGCAGATGCCTTCTTGTTTTCAGGCTTGGCAGAGCCACCGTCACGTGTCCTGGGAAAGAGTCATGTTAATCCAGCGACCTATCCAAAAATTGGAAGTTTCTTCGTCGGTTCAACCTGTTAGGTATTAAGCCCGTCAGCATGGAAATTTGACCCAGAGTATGTAAATGGATGCAAACAGGAATCAAGCAAGAAGAATACAAAGAATACATGTGTAGACTGTAGATACAGTATGGTGTGCATTAATTGCTATTGTAGTATCATGTCTAGTTTGGGGCTGACACAGTTCCGCAGCTCGGAAAAATCCATGGACTGTCCTTCGCGTCGTTAAACGCGTTCAGCGTCTTCCTCATCTTCATCACTTCTAAGTGCCATGGCCTTCAAGGCCAAGAGCTGGTTCCCTGCTTGATATGAACCCTGGATTAATGGAGGTGGGAGTATCATGGAGTATCTTTTTTAATCTTCTTCAAGCTTTTTCAATTGGAGCGTATCACTTTTGGATACTTTTGGGGGTAGCCTCCCCATCAGGCTTTTCTCCACCCGAAGCCTGTCTGACTGCGCTGCTTCTGAGCCTTCATTGACCTGAAGACGCGACGACTTTTGCCATGGAAAAAGTGCAGGAAATCTGAATGACAGTTCCTGACATGCCGGAACCTCATCCTCATCCAAGTCTGGTCCACATCTTTCAAATATTCATGATAAGAACTACCCAACCGTTTTCCACGCAGAATCTCCCAATGGCTTCCAGCGCCTGTGATCGGCCGGACTCCTGTGCCATCGGCTTCCGAGAAGCCACGGCGCCATGATCTTCATCACAGGTGACTTGTTGCTCAAAATCCTTTACGCCTCTTTACCCACTTTCCAAACATTGGAGATCGTTGGTACTAAATGATCAAACCATCATGATCTTTCGTGCAATATTGATGGTTTGACGATTCAGTGCCAGAAATATCCAACCATGATGAAGTTTGGCAGTTTGGCATGTTTGGCCAAGAAGCAGCCCATATTTTGAGTCAGAATGCCTTCAAGATGTGAGTTCGAACCTTACGCCGTACCCGTCCTTCACGGCTTGAAGTTCTGCCTGAGGACCAGTCCGATGGCAGACAGCGTCCAGGTTGGACTCTCATCACCGCGTGCTAGACTTCTGACATACACAGCTCAGCCGAAATACCCTCTGGTAATTTGTCTACATAGCTATTGAAAATGGCCATAGAAATAGTGGATTTAGCCCCATTGAAAATGGTGATTTTCCAGTTCGCTATGTTAAATTACCAGAGGGTAAACACTCCAAAAAAAATCCATGAGCCTTGCTTCGGAAGCATTTTCAAACATCGTTTTCAATCTCCATGGTTTATCATCAATGTTCTGGCCGTTTGCCCTGGGCCCTCACCAGAAGGGCCATGGCTTCATGATCCACACTCGAACTGCGCCTGGCGGATGCCATGGGATGACATTGGGGGTTCGGCCCTTCAAACTTGGATAGCTGGATGGTTTAAGATGGTTTAAGCCATGTTAAAACATCTTAAAACCATCTTTCATTGCTGAAAATTGACATAAATTGACATATGTCATGGATTTGATGGATATTTTTACAGTTGACCATCCGAGTTGGGGGGATATATCATGATATATCTTCATGATATATCTTCATGATATATCTTCATGCCTCTCCACCATTTGAAATTGAAACAAATTGGATGATCTGAATCTTGTTCCAGCTGCCGCATCAGCCGATGCGAAGGCATTCTGCGGCTTTTCGGCCCGATCTTCGCTCAAAATGTTGATCGGACCTGGGATATATATCATGGATTATCATGGAGGTTCCCTAAAATGGGGGAACCCCTAAATCATCCATTTTATAAGGATTTTCCAATATAAACCAACCATTTTGGGGATGCCCCATTTATAGAACCCCCATATCTTTGCATAACTCGTTAGATCTCAGTTGGAAGAGAAATCACTTCTTGGA
The DNA here is from genome assembly GCA_947184155.2 of Cladocopium goreaui. Taxonomy (NCBI): domain Eukaryota; class Dinophyceae; order Suessiales; family Symbiodiniaceae; genus Cladocopium; species Cladocopium goreaui. Next base: position 226,803 of record CAMXCT020000038.1, on the reverse strand, counting down.
GGTCGCACCCGAGGACAGCTACGAACATCCCAGGATCTTGTTCCAGCTACGAACTGCGATCCCACGGTAATGAAACATGGCAATGATAAGTTGGTTTATAACTACAATAACTAGGGTTTATGGTAGTTGTAACTATAGTTAGATTGGGTTATAAACCAACTTATAACTAGGGGGCCCCACATTGTAACTTTGATTGGAAAATCATCGACTATCGACTATGACTGATGGATATAAATGGTGGGATAGCGCAGAAAACCAATGGGGAAATTCAAACATCACCCACTCAGCAAAGCGTATGCTTGCCTGTTTAACATTGCCTTTTGGGTAGTTGATCATAAAATTTCGGGGGATATCCAAAATCAACACCGACAAAAAAAACATGTTCCCAGTAGATTCGCCAAATAGATCCAAAATGATCCAAATCAGTGGATTAACAGATGGAAAACGAGACAAATCAGCAGCAAAATCCGCTCAATTTCCATGGGTCGCTTTAGCCACCGAAGACCGTGGCACCTGGCTGCAGTTTTCGTGCTTCGTCCGCCTGCCGAATACAACCAACTCTCCTCTCCACATCCTTCAGGCATCCCATGTCCGTACGGAACATGGGGTTTTTTATCATGGATTATCATGGAGGTTTCCTAAATAATGGAACCCCTAAATCATCAATTTTATAAGGATTTTCCCATATAAACCAACCATCTTCCATCTTCCAAGGATCTGATGTTTGCGCAAACCACCCTGGAATCTGCGGTGTCTGTGCCTCTGAGCTCCAGCATCAGCGCCGCGGCGTCTGCGTCGACGTCACAGGTGTCCTTCTCTTCTTGCAGATCCTGAAGCCCTGCAGCGACCAGGAAAGCGAGGTATCCGGCATGGGATCGTCAGATTTTTTGAAATCCATGGATCGCATTGGATACAGTACTTAACTTAAAAATTAAATTAGATCTGCTCAAACACGTATCGCGAGAAGCACCTGATGTTTTTACTCAGAGTTCACACTTCCAGCCACGCCTTGTCGGATGGCAATGGCTGTTGCCTCAATGGCTGAAATTTCCTCCAGTTCCTTCTCCAAGTTCTTCCGCTTCCATGCAGGTTGATAGGTCTCCTCCACTGTCGAGACCTCTGGCTCCTCTGGGGAGACGTCATCCCGGGGAAGGCTCCTGAAAGGGCTCCCGGGGCTCCTGACGGCATGGAAAATGCTGGTTGCATCTTGTCTGAAAGGATCGCCACCAAGAAAACCACTCCAAAATGTCTGAAGGTCGATGTCATCAGTGCCTCACTGGAGTATTGAAACCTAATTGTTCACCTGAACTTCGTACATTCCCTGCGTCTTCGGGGTCCCCACCCCTTGGGTTGCCAGTTCATCATATTTATCCCCAGCTTCCGCCGAGCAGAACTCACCTCCAACAACCATCATTCCTACACAAGCATTTAATGTTCTACCATGTTCTACCCCTATTTTTGCAGTTTTACCCGAGGATGGATCAAACCCCAGGAACCTTCTATTCACATCAAAAAAAACTGAAAGTGCATGTTCATCTCAGTATTCAGATCGGACACTCATAGGTTTTGGCCCATACATAACCAGGGGATATCAACAATCTGTGGGCAAAATCGTCAAAAAACGGCTCCTCTTTGTTCAGTGGAACAACTCCCAGGGGTTCCCAGGGTGCCCGGGGTGCCCGGGGGCTCCTGGCCCTGGCCCTGCGGCCGTCACTCTTCAGCTCGGGTTCATCCTCCGCCGCCCAGGCCTCGACGGCCTTGAACCGCCCCGTGGGTCCCGCGGAGGTGGACTGGGAGGGAAGCGACCTGCCGACCTCGGACATGGCAGTTCTTTGGTGAAATCATTGCTGGGTAAATATAACATATAGATGTAGAAACATGATTTCAACAATTTTGGAAGAATCTACTTAATTTATCTTAATTTGATTTGCACAAAAAAGATATTCGAAGTCTATGAATGGGGGGTTAAGCCTCCACACTCATTGTACACTTTGGGTAGATAAACAGCATTAAACAGTTGAAAGGGAACCATGGGAAAACCATCTACACCTGCAGAATTATTCAGTCGTGCTAGGAGAACAAAAGGCAAACCAACCAGGTCATGCCAGCCGCTTGAGCAACCATTGGTTCAGTCATGACGGGTCGCCGAAAACTGGGGTTGGTAGGTCTCCAAACGGAGATGTTGAGGAAAACAATGACAAATCACCGATAAGAAACATCAGGAGCTAAGCAAAGGTGGAAAATGTCTGCAAATTTGAAGTCTGGATGTTTGGCAAAGTTGAACTAACATGCGCAAACAGGCACATTTTGACTTATCAGATTTCCTCTTGGTCTTGAAATTCAAGGGGTTCACAGCAGAATGTCTGTTAGTTGTCGCCCCGATCCTTTTTATGAATTTCATTCGTTGCACCCCACTTGTCTATTGGTTCATCCGCATTTGTTAGTGGTTGCAGCCACTTTCTTGTTGTTTCACCTCCATTTTTGTTGCTAACAAAACCCCACAAGTGGACCCCAGAATGCACAGATCCCCTATATTTGGATTTGTCTGAAAAAAGAATACATCCCAAACTTTGATAAACTTTGATCATCACGTTCCCCAATATCTTACAAACATAGCAAGCAACTGGAGGCTGATGGGGCTGGTTCTATCCCAATCTATCGCACATTTTTGGACAACCCCCCTCTTCCACGTCATTCCACTGGTTAAGTTTTGCTGCCCAGCAACCGGAGCTGCTCTCGTCTGCTGCGACGTCGAAACCGACGGCGTCACACTTGGCGGTGGCGCCGCAGGCGGGGCAGGCGGGGCACGGTGGCAGGAGGCCGCTGCCTGGCGGAGGAACACTTCCATCTGGAAAATGGCGGAAAAATGCCATGTTTTACCTCCAATTTCTCGCGATTTCAATGGGGAAAAACATGAGGTTTACAAATCCGAATGGGAACCAAGGTGTTCGGGGTTCTCCCCAATCTGGTCAATGGTTTCAACCAATCCAAACGATAACCGCAGCTGTAGCCAGCATTGTTGAAGGAGCACGAAATGTTTGCAATTCGTCCGTGGCAACACGATCATCATCAGCACTTTCTCTCAGATCTGCGGCCACATGTGCCATGTCCCCAGTCAGCTGCAACTCAACACTGCCTTTCGCCAGCCTAGGGTCTTCAAGCTGCTTGGCAAAAGAACTCCTTCCAAATCAGGATAATCAGGCTCAAATCCAATACCAAAGAAAATATGTTCAAGCTTGCACCACCCAAAAGTCAGTGTCTGAAGACTGGATGGCAGGGTCACTCGCTCCAAGCTCTGGTTGAAGCAATGCCCAAAAGTCAACGTCTGAAGATTGGGTGGCAGGGTCACCCGCTCCAAATTCTGATTAAAGTAATGACCAAAGGTCAACGTCTGAAGACTGGGTGGCAGGGTCACCCGCTCCAAATTCTGATTAAAGAAATGACCAAAGGTCAACGTCTGAAGACTGGGTGGCAGGGTCACCCGCTCCAAGCTCTGGTTGAAGTCATATTCAAAAGTCAACGTTTGAAGATTGGGTGGCAGGGTCACTCCTTCCAAGCTCTGGTTGAAGTCAGATCCAAAAGTCAAGGTATGGAGGCTGGATGGCAGGGTCACCCGCTCCAAGCTCTGGTTGAAACGATATCCAAAAGTCAACATTTGAAGATTGGGTGGCAGGGTCACTCCTTCCAAGCTCTGGTTGGAGTCAGATCCAAAAGTCAAGGTATGGAGGCTGGATGGCAGGGTCACCCGCTCCAAGCTCTGGTTGAAACGATATCCAAAAGTCAACGTTTGAAGACTGGGTGGCAGGGTCACTCGGTCCAGGCTCTGGTTAAAGTCACGACCAAAAGTCAACGTTTGAAGATTGGGTGGCAGGGTCACTCGGTCCAAGCTCTGGTTGAAGCTGAAATCAAAAGTCAAGGATTGAAGACTGGGTGGCAGGGTCACCCACTCCAAGCTCTGGTTGAAGTCATTTTCAAAAGTCAACGTTTGAAGATTGGGTGGCAGGGTCACTCCTTCCAAGCTCTGGTTGAAGTCAGATCCAAAAGTCAAGGTATGGAGGCTGGATGGCAGGGTCACCCACTCCAAGCTCTGGTTGAAACGATATCCAAAAGTCAACATTTGAAGATTGGGTGGCAGGGTCACTCGGTCCAAGCTCTGGTTAAAGTCATGATCAAAAGTCAAGGATTGAAGAGTGGGTGGCAGGGTCACTCGCTCGAGACTCTTGTTAAAGGCATGACCAAAAGTCAACGTTTGAAGAATGGGTGGCAGGGTCACATGGTCCAAGCTCTGGTTAAAGTCATAACCAAAAGTCAGTGTCTGAAGACTGGGTGGCAGCGTCACTTGCTCCAAGTTTTGGTTGAAACCACGACCAACACATCCAATAATGATGTTGTACCTTAGGCACTGGCAACTTGTTGTTTTCCCCCATAAAAGGTTCAAAAACTTCAAAAAATTGGGGTGTGAGGTCCAAACAAAAAAACAATGCTTGACGTTTTTGGTACCGCAGAATTGCAAAAAGAAAAACCTACACACCAACATCTCGGCGTGTACCCACTTCACCGTTTCTGCTCCATGAATCTCAGGCGCAATGCTTTCAGCCACTGTGAGTGATTTCAACCTTCATTTTCTCCCTTTCCTAACACCTTGGATTTCATCACTTTCCACTGGTTCATGTTTTAAACATTGTAACTCAAAACATCAACCAAATTTGAAACCTGGGAAATAAAAGATCACAAAAATTCCATCTGTTTTTTCCACCGTAAGATTTCATCTCACACATCCCTGTTTTCAATTTTGCCGGAACAACTCTCCAAGCTACACCACGCATTTCCGCCAAACCCGTCCTGAACCAATGTCCCAAAATACACCACAAAACCTCAGACTTAGATTTCATCTCACACATCCCTGTGTTGAACTTTGCGGGAACAGCTCTCCAAGTTACACCGCTCACTATCTAGCCATGATTATAATTGCAGGAATCATACAAACCACTCATTTCTGCAAACCCATCCTCAACCAATGTCCCAAAATACACCGTTTAAAATTGCAAAATTAACTCTATAGGGTGCCAAAACGTGAAGATTTTTTTTGCGATGAAGTGTCACGCAATGGGCACAGGTCAAGAGCATGGGAGAGCCCGGTTTGATCTCTCACCCTCCCCGTTCATGCTCAACAATTCTGCCAACGGGCGCCCTAATATTTTGGAAGCCAATGTTTTTTCTACGTTCCCGGTCTATGTGAATGAAAGCCTGTGCTTCGGGTCCGGGCGCCACCGCTGTGAGCAATTCAAGTTTCCGTAACAAATGCCACAATTTGCGGATAAAAACCTCTGAGCTGAGGTTTCCCTTGGGTAGCCGCTGACTTTTTGGAAACCATGTTCCTGGCTAAAAACCAGTGACCCCATCCTTTCTCAAAACATCATATTGGAATTTTGAAATGCCAACTTTGGCTGAAACCCTGAGGAACCATGAGGGCCTCCTGTCAGCGTTTCACTACGATCTCCACAAGATCTTCTCACAAGGACCTGTATACAAGATCATGGAAGGGCCTTTTGTCAGCGCTTCACTGCAATATCCACAAGATCTTCTCACAAGGACCTGTACAAGATCACGCAAGCCTCCAGGAACTCTCCCAGATCTTCATGCCAGGACCTCTAAGAGAGGATCTTACAAGATCTTCATACAAGAACCTCCTAATAACCTCCCATCAGGACTTTCATACTAAGCACATCTAAGAAGGACATCTTCAAGATCTTCATGCTGGAATCTCTTAGAGAGGATTTCACCAGGATCGCCACCAGATCTTCTCACAAGGACCTGTACAAGATCATGCAAGGACCTCTTAGAGGATTGCACCAAGACCTCTTCAAGATCTTCAAGGACCTCTACAAAACCATGGTCAAGATCTTCATAATGTAAGGACCTCTAAAGACGCACCATGAAACACTTGCAAGAAGGACTTTCCGGAGAACTCATACAATCTCTTTGCCAGGATCTTTGAGAAGCAGCTACAATGAGCACTGCGCCACAACAAGAGCCATCTGACATGCACAAAAACTGAAGAGAGGGCTGCGCGAGCGACATCAAATTCCCACCGCGCCACAACGAGAGCGATCCGACACGCCCAAAGTCACGAGAGGGCTGCGCGAGCACATGTTAGAATTTCCCCAGTAGCGCGCGCCACCAAACATGAGCATTGAAAATGTCAAAAATGATGTTCTACCTAGGTTGGGTGCTTGTCAATTGAGGTCTACATTGTTCCATAGTACCGAACTGTGTCTGCCACGAAAAATAAGATCCGAAGTGCTGCACGTGCCACACGGAATCATCATCATGTCCCAAATCAAAAATGGCGACAGTTTCACAAAACAAGACTTTCGATATCTTTCGATCCTTTCGAAACGTCTTCCAGATTCACCCAATACTGCGCCTGCCACGAAAAATGACCTCCAAAACCACCTCTAGTTTTGACCCGCACGTGCCAACATTTTAGCAACGTGCTGAAAGTGCCCGCCACATGGATGAAAAAGTGCTCGATGTCATGCGCCTGTCACGCAAAACGGCGTTCCAGACCTGAAAATGCCTCGGATGCCCCACGCCTGCCACATAAAACTAAGATAGCTCCAAAAATGAGCACCGCGCGCCGCTACAAGATGCTAAGAGTATATATATATATATATAGACCTAGCAAAACGGGACGCTCACTTTGTGCGAGCCTGCGCAGTCGAAATGCACACAGACATCTCACAAGGGAACTTTTGCGCGAGCCTGCGCAGACAAACACCGGGGGATGAAATGGTTTGATTGAGGATGATACGAGTACTATGGCAAAACCCAAAATAGGGGCAAAATCGTGCGCTCCAGCTCTGGGTTTTCAGCCCAAATGCCCGAGGGATCCAAAAGTCAACGTTTGAAGACTGGGTGGCAGGGTCGCTTGCTCCAAGCTCTGGTTGAAGCAATGACCAAAGGTCAACATCTGAAGATTGGGCGGCAGGGTCACTCGCTCCAGATTCTGGTTGAAGTCACGACCAAAAGTCAAGGTTTGAAGACTGGGTGGCAGGGTCACTAGCTCCAAACTCTGGTCGAACTTCTCACCGAAAGTCAAGGATTGAAGACTGGGTGGCAGGGTCACTGGCTGCAAGTTCTGGTTGAAGTTATCCCCAAAAGTCAATGTTCGAAGTCCGTTTGGCAAGTGCATGTCACGCAGGCCTTGAATCGGGTTGAAATCAACAGTCAAGTGTTCAAGGCTTTTGGGGAGATGGTTCAAAGACTGCCCCGGCATCTTCACGGTCAGATGTGCTAGTCCTTCCAACGCAAATTCTTCCTCAGGGGTTGCTAGTTCTTGAATGAAGCACCATGCATCGAAAAGGTTTGCTGGCGTGTAAGTGCAGGATATGGTTGTGGCATCACTCACAATGCCTTGCTCTTGCAGGGTTTGGCTTAGCAGGAGTGCTGAAGTGCCATGATGCAGAACGAGCTTTGCGCCTCTCTTCGAAGCAAACTTCTTCGAAACCATTTGTCGAACCTCCCGGCCCAGCATCGCAGGAGAGACCTTCAAAAGCAATCCTTCCCCAGTTATGCACTGCACCCGAAGATCAAAAAGGTTCGAGCTACCAGGATTCAATGATCCACCTGCATAGCCCTGCATCGCCAACGATATCTGCCTCACCCAACTGTATGGCTGTCTTTCTGCAAACTGTCGTGGAACGCAAGAATGAAGCTTCGCTCTTGTCAAATGTGACAAATGCAGCCACTATTACTCTCAAATGATATCAAATGCTTGTTTGGCGTCCAGCGTGCAATGCTGTCTTTGCTAGCATGCTCAAATTTGCTGTTCAAGTTGTTGTTAGAAGAATTACAGTAGAGGCTGTGCACTGTGTGTTTGATCTTAGCTAACCCCACTCGCAAGACAGGCTACGGAGAGTTGCTGCAGGCTGAAATGAACTCGAATTATGTCTTGCATGGTGTGACTATGTTTTTTCCTGCATACATATTGTTCCTTAAAGCATCCCAGCAAATGGAACTATATGAAAACCCTACGCCAATCAAAACAAGGAGAGTCCATCGAATTTTCATACAATGATGAGCCCTGCTCCTGTGAATTTTGATAAAACAGGTGAAATAGCCCGATTGCATTTGATTGGATGAAATAGAATCAGGCTCATCTAGAAGTAAGCGCCCATCATTCTGTAGAACGTCCCCATTTGGAATTGAGAACTGCAGGAGACTCATCCAAAGATGAGGCTCATCCCTTGGCAGGTTTCAACCATTTGAGAATAGCTTAAAATGAATGATACGCAAAAAAGCAGAGAAGCAGAAAAAGCAGAGAAGCAGAGACAAGCAAAGAAGCAGAAAAGCTCGACAGTAGAGAGGAGGGAGGAATCAAAGAAAATAACTTCATAAATGTCTGCCCATTCTGATCAAACAGGTGAAATATCCCGATTGCGAGTGGATGAAATTTTCCATGAGGACCTGCAGGAGACACATGTTCTCTTTGGAGGAGTCCTGTCATTTTCCTTTTTTACCATTGGGGAATGGCCCAAAATTACCCCGAAAGAATGGATGGTTAATGATGGTTATATACTGTAATATTACACTGCACCAAAAATCTCCCAACATATTCGCTATCTTGGTGCCACAAGGAGGTGCCCCTTGTGACCCATACCCAAGCATTGCCAACCTCCCAGCACTGCCTCGGGTGTTGCTATCGCTGCTCCATCAGCTGCTGCTTCCACAGCACCATCAATCTCTGCCTGACACAAAAATCACATCAGGCCATCAGATACGATTCACAGCAGCTGTTTACAATCCGACTATACTTTGTGGGTGCACTTGGGGTTGCTAATAGATATATATATATAATATATATATAATATATATATAATATATATATATAATATATATATAATATATATAATATATAATATATATATATATATAACCATGCAGGATGGGGATAGCTAAGTTGCCTTAGAAGTGGCTTAACTATGGTTTATGGTAGATATATATAACTATAGTATACTATAGTTAATGGGGTTTGTAAACCATCTTATAAGTGGGAGGGCACCATCCTGTGCTTATTATATACACATACACCCACAAGTTGGGATAGAACTTACTTATTGCTTTGGCATCTTTCTGTGGTAGGGGACATGGCTACCCAGGATCTATTTATAGAATCCCAGGAACTATCTATAGAATCCCAGGAGCTATTTACTTCATTATACTGATACTGGGGTTAATTTATTTCCAAGCTCCTGGGCCTATTAAAAAACCAAAAAAAACATAGTGAGGCCAAAGCAGTCACCAAATCATCTGTCTACAATAATTGCAAATAGTTCCTGGAACTCTGCAAATAGTTCCTGGAAATCTGCAAATAGTTCCTGGGTCACAAAGCCAGAAAATAGAAAGGCCCAAATAACCAGGCCAACGCCGATAGTAAGATAGAACCCAAAAACAAGTATGGCAAGCTCTGGTTGCATATTCAATAGATTCTAACTGAAACTGCACCTCCAAGGAGTTTCCAACAATCTGTGCAACTTGCTCTTTTCAGACAAGTCAAGCGACGGACAGTTTTTGGAATTTCGACGTTCAGCTGGATATTTGACCGAAGCCTTCGCTTCACCCACGATCTGCTGTCGGTTCACCCGGAAATGTTGGGGAATGGGATAATTCCTGGGAAATCATCATCCAAAAAAATGCTGGATTTTTTTGGCGATTTGGAGAGTGGAAATGGGTTCTATATGGTTCTATCATATTCTATCCCTATCACATCCCCCCAGTTCCGCCCTACCTTAGTGGGTGCCAGATCCGCCAGATAGAGTCGGAGTTCGTCGCCATCGATGGTGCCCAGCGGCATGGCTAGCACCGCAGGGGGCAAACCGACCTGCAGCGGCGCAGGGAGAGGTCCGCAAGGTGTGACCAAACCTTGGGGGATTGGTTTAGGGAGATTGTATGGACGCGTTACATGAAAACTATCCGGGGTTCTGTTACCATTCCCTTGTAAACAATATAGTTCTGAGGAAGAAAAAAAGTTTTGGTGTCACTCCATGCAGATACTATGGACTGCACTTGTCCCGAATCGATGAATTCGGCTCTCAGCTCTGTTGGGGACAAGTTGAACCCCTCAGGATGTAGAGAATACTCCATGAAGGCGTCAACACCAGTATGTTCGACATTTCACAACACCGACTACCCTCTGGTAAACTAACATAGCTATTGAAAATGGCCATTTATAGTGGATTTTCCCATCAAAAATGGTGATTTTCCATAGCTATATTAGTTTACCAGTGGGTAAACCTGTAAACCTCCACACAAGTCGGGTGTAGCACGCACCAGGTCGCCCGTGCTAAACGATCACCATCCACAGGCCCAAAAATGGCCTCATCGAAGTCATCGCTGGAATCGTCTGCTGGGGCCTCCCCACACCAGCTGCCAGCGACTCAAGGGTCAGGCTATTGAAATGTTAAACACGGGATACCCAAAAATGGTTGCCGGAAAAAAAAAACTTCGGATGCTGTGCAAAAAAAATAACCATCTGAAACCATCCAAACCATCTCGATTCCTGTGTTTATTGAAATAAAAGACTACTTGAATATCCATGATTGATCCAAATTCTCACCACTGGACCTCAAGGAGATCCAGCAGCTCATCCACTCGCACCGCTGGAGCCTGGTGTTTGCGACTGTTCCATGCTGTGAGATATGTGGTTCATAATGGCTTAGTAATTGGAAATGAGAAATTAATGGATGAAGAATGGTTAAGTTTATAGGTTTATAGGTTTAAGAGAACATCTCAGTTTTGGAGGGATTGGTAAGATCTCCTAGAGACGATCAAGAACCATCTGAGATCGCCGGCATCCGGCTGGCTGAGATGGACAACCTGCTGAGGAGATGTTGATCTAACATATCTATCTATACATATATATATAAGTATATAAGTAATAATAATCAAGTAATAATAATACCAATACTGGTTGGTGGTTGACCTACCCGTCTGAAAAATATGAGTTCGTCAGTTGGGATGATGACATTCCCAATATATGTAAAAATAAAAAATGTTCCAAACCACCAACCAGAATAATAGTAATAACAACAACAATAAGAATGACATAATACATAATAATTATGATACAAACACATATCTAAGAATCTCCCACAACATTAGACCCCTAATCCAGAGAACACAACGGTGCTTGGTTTCTTACCCCCAACCGGATGTCGTTTGGGATCACCTCCCATCAATCCTCATCTTCCATTCCATGCTTAAAATTTCCCATGGTTTTCCCCTATCTTTTCATTCCCAATTCCTTGTGGTAAATCCTAATTTCTGCTGATAAACCTCTAGTTTTCATGATCAACTCCAATTTCTTGATGGTGACATTCCGCTTTTTTTTGCTGGTTAAACCTGAATATTTCGTTCTGCGTTTCCCCACTGTTGGCGGCAGGTCTAGCAGAACTTGCAACGCCTCGCTGACTTCGGCTTTGGCTTCGGCCGCTTTGGCCAGCTCCGCCATTTCCTGACGGGAAGTTTGAGGGGCCCTCAGATATGGATCAAACAACATTCAGGGTTGATATATCTATATATATATATCTATATATATACATATATCTATATATCTATATATCTATATATCTATATATCTATATATCTATATATCATTATATCATTATATATCTATATATGTATCATATATATCTATATATTTAATATATGTACAATATATGTATATCGAACTAGTTCATGGGGTGAGCAACAAACAAGACCTCGGGGGACGACCTCGGGGATCTCGAAAAGGCGGCGTCCTTGTCTTCCTCCGTCATCGTCATGGTGTCCTGTTGCCATCCCAGGAGACTGCAGATTTCACATCAGTTCAGTTGCGAAAGGGGGTCCACAATGTTACAAGATGTTACCCTCTGGTAAACTGTTACATTTTACATCATTTTACTATGGAAAATCAAAAAATTATTCAGAAGGGTAAATCAACGAACTTTCTATGGCCATGTTCAATAGTTATGTAACAGTTTACCAGAGTGTACCTAAGGACCTACACGACACGTCAACGTGTTTTATCATCCTGGGCTTATCTCGAAGATTGGATCCAATTGGATTGTGTTTTGGGATCTCTGGCACCTCCAAAGCATCTGCCAAGCCCAAGTCTTGCAACCTGAGGCCCAGATAGGCCCAGTGAAGACATCAACATTGAAATGCCCTTGTCTTTGCTAATCTTGGCTTATTCACCATCTGCGATAGTGGGAAAAACATGAAAAAAACACTCACTTTCGTAAAATAGATCTGGAAATATCTGGAAGTCTTGCCCACCTCAAGCAGTGAAAATCTGCCCACGTCGAAACTCCCACAGGTCACCAACATCTGTCGCCAGTCGCTGCAGTTTTGGAGCTCTGCCCATGGCCCTTCACTTTGCATCCACGCCACGCTTTTCCATCAATCAACCGTTCTTCCCATTAGAAAATTAGAAATGGGAGTCGGTTCCCATCAATCAATAATAGTAGTGTCATGTCGTGTCCCATCAATCAAGGGGTATTTCCTGTCAAACATTCCATTTATTTCCCATCAATCAACAGCCATTTCCCATCAAGCATGGTAGTTATTTGACATAAAATAAACAGTTTTTCCAATCAATACATATTGGTCCTATATATAAGAATGGTAGCTATATTTCATATCAATCCATACTCTTTTTCCCATCAAACATGGGTGTTTTTCCACAACGTTGATTGAAACCACATCTGGTTTTCACGTACCTCCGCTCCGCTTGGCCGAGCAGCTTGCGTCGCCGTTTTTGGGGCACCTGCATCCATTCAGGCCGAAAAAAAAACGTACTGCCTGGGGAAATGGCTGGAACCGTCGTGGTGTTTGGAAAAGTCCACCTCCTCAGCCATTTTCGCCGCTTCGCTGGGTCCTTCGCCTGGCCATCAGTTTCCAGGTGAAGGATGACGGCTGTGTTCATCACGATGCTGGCATCAGTGTTTTGGCTGTAGAACTCGGGAAGGGAACCACAAACATTAACATTGATCCGATTTTGTGTTTGGTATCTTGCCCACATTATGACGCATACCCAAACGAGCATCATTTGACAAGTTACCCCAAAAAAAGCAGAAACGGCATTTAATGCCAACATCGGATTAATCAACCCCCCCCCTGGTAGATAGGGGGGTACCTTCTGGCTAGTTTCTTGACCACCCCTTAATAGAAAGCAACTCTGAACCATAAAAATTTGGATATGGCTTACGTCAATTAGATCTTAATAGAATTCTATTGGATTTGTTAAAATCTCATGGATCAGAAAGGTGGTTGATTAATCGGGGGCAAGCCATGGTTATTATTAATGGGGGACATGGGCTTATGGGGGGTACCCTTTGGGAGCTATCCAAACTGATGATTTTTATAAAGATTTTAATTAGAAATCGATCATTTGGGGAATAGTCATTTTTTGAATTTTTCAATGATCAACTTAAACCTTAAGTATAACAATGATGATTAAGAAAAAGGTAAAAACAAATTGGAAATAAATAGAATTGGAAATAAAAATTGTTGGATAAAAAATTGATTTCAGCACTGGTGGTTTTTTAATCGGGGGGGTTATTAATCCTGGGGGACCACCTTTTTTTAAATTACATTTTTTGGCGGGGGCAGAGGGGGTTGACTAATACCGCGGGGATTATTAATCCTAACTTGGCATTACCGCAATTTACCATTATGTTGGCAGAGTTTCACTGTTCTACCCGTTTGACTTGTTTCTCTTTTTGGGGGTTGCTTTCTCCTATCAGCAGGCATCACGCTTCGCTGCAGCAAAAAAAACACGCCTTCCTTCTGAACTTTCGGTTCTTCAGGCCTTGAAGAGCTGATGAAACTTATTTGACAAGACAAGGGGAACTTCAGCACGTGTACCCGGTACCGTAAACGTTTACAGTTCGCGAACTGGAAAATCACTATCTTTAAGTTCGGTAAATCAACGAACTAAATGTGCCATGTTCAATAGCTATTTTGACATAACCAGAGGGTAGGCCTTCCCAAAATGACCCCAGCACGTCGCTGATATTGGAATCCCAACTCCACCAGGGTTGACAGACCCAGTTTCTGCAATCGACCTGGCACCGATCGCATCAAATCCCGAGTTATGGAAGGTGGTTTCAATCCCCCCTGAAAAATATGAGTTCGTCAGATTGGATCATCATCCCAACTATTGGGGAAATATAATTTATGTTCCAAACCACCAACCAGTTGTGTATATCTGTTCATGCTGTAAACTTGTGAAAGTATATATACATAGCCAAAGCATATTCATGGTTGTTCATTCAATTTACACGCTGTTTAAGGGATAATTATGTCGATTTATGGGATGTGCATGGTCCATGCATGGTTGTTTATGGTTACTTAGTATAACATGTTCACCAGTCCAGATAGACTATGGATCTATGGGGGGTAGTAAAATATAATGAAACTAGCCATACATCATCATACATCATCATACATCATCCCAAGTGGAAATACTAAAAGAAAGGAAGGAGTACAGAATCCCTGCCAGGTCACCACTTCAAGAAAAAGCGCTTTAGTTTTTCTTGGTAATAATTTGGTACAATCTGGTTATTGCCATGGAAAATCACCATGCCTATTAAGTTCGGTAAATCATCTATTTATTTCGATTAGGGCCATCTATACCATGGCTATGTAACAAATAACCAGAGGGTATGTATAGTGGATAATATGATCCCTTGATTTCGGCGCGGCGGAATCGGCGACTCGGAAAACCGGCGCCTTTCTTCGGAGCTTCCTCAGCTGCAACCGATACGCGACGATGGTGGACCAGGAAGTCGCCAGGGATTATTCACCGCGAAAAAGGTGATTGACCCCCGGTAAAAATGCTGGTTGGACCACGAAAAAATGTGATCTACCTAACAAAAAGCTGATGTTAACCATGAGCAAATGGAGAGTTTTTCATGCAAAATTTGAGATGCTTTATGGGATTTATGTGTGTTTGTGCTGTTCTCCCCATGGAAATGATGATGTTACATGTAGCAAATACTGCGACGTTGCAAACATACTTCGGGGATAAAGCCAACGTGAACTCGAAAAAAGGTGGGGATATGCGAACAGTTGAGATGTTGCACGGCATGACCAGGGATAAATCATCAGCAGCTATGGCCAATACCTCGAGGGTGTGACTTCTGGGGTCGTATCAGATGTCTGGCTCAGACCTATCATTCCTGAGATGTGATGTGTCCACATGTTGTTCCGTTACTAGATTCCTGTTGAATGGTCCACGTTACTCGCCTGTTTCTATCCACAAGTTTGTTGGTTGTCTTCAATTTTACTTCATCGGCAATTCAGTGTATCAGCCATCTTCTTGAACCCACTTGTGACCCATGTCACAACTGGGTTCCATTTGGTCTTTTGCTTCTTAACTTCGCATGTTTGTTAGATTTCCCATTTCAGATATACACTACCAGTTCACTAAAACATATCCTTTTTGTATCTATTTGTGCCAGTTGCAGCTTGCACCCATTTGACTGTAACTACCAGTCAATGCATTACTATGAGTACCAAAGAAGAAAAGGCACCCCATGGTCCTTGGACGACCAGTCAAAATATTAGTGTCGTACCACTTAAATCATCAAACCAGACATCATTAAATCATTACCAAATGGTAGTTAGATTCGTTAGATGATATTAAATCCCCATTCTCGTTGCTTCAAGTCCATTTGACTACAAGTTCAAGCATCAAATTTAAATGTCTGGGAAACTCAATTCGTATGTCAAAGTCCTTGGCTCCCCATGTATGTGTTTTGGTGAATATGGATACAACCGTAGCTCCTAACAGCTCCACATCCCATACATGTAGAACTGATAACCATCAACCCAGGTTCAACTTACTACTAGGAGGTGTCCGTTTCGTCATGGCTACCCTTAAAATCATCCAAGTCATGGATGAGCACTTTAGTATTGAAACCCATGGTGACTTGGGGGGTCCCCCATGACGAAACGGAAACCTCTACTTTATCATTGGCAAGATCCCCATATTTTTGCTGGTTGTGCCCATACATCAGGCCTAAGCTGACGCGCATACCTTTGCTAATAATTTGAGTTTATGGGGGATACAACGAACTAGTATTCATGTGTTTTCTTGAAGCGACCAAGAGAACTGGGGGCCCCTCACATTGTCTGTTTGGAGGATATTTGGATATTTCATATATTCGTGTGATATTTTGCGGGAAGATATATAGGATGGATACCCAACTTGATACTTGGATATACTTGGCCATGCTGAAAATGGATGAAATGATACCCCTTGGTTCGATGCTTCATCCCCTTGACATGTCCCAACTTCTGACCAAAATGAGGAGATCCCCCAAAGTCACCATGCTTGGTTCACTAGGTCATGGCCTCGAAATCAAAATCTCCCGTTTAAGAAGTCCCTTGAAAAATGGTCCACATCTGAAAACCCCCATCCGTCCTGTGTCTAGAATCCACTGTCTAAAGCCAAAATCCACTTACTAGAATCACTAAGATTAGGATATGACATGCCAATGATTCCCTGGTTTTTTTTGTGCGTTAAAAAACAATCTTTAAAAATATGACTTACTTCGTCAATGGGTTTCGGATGACATCCCTTCAATATGACATGGAAAATAAAAGCCATTTATGTTTGAAACCACCATTTCTACAACCAGTTCCAGTAAGTTCCAGTAGCAGTAACCACTTCAACAGTAGATTCTAAAATTCTATAGATGATCCAATAGATGATCCACTAGTAATACTGAATCAATAGATGATCCAATGATTCCAGTCACCCCTGTCCCGGCCCCGGCCTCGGCCTCGGCGGTGGTTTGTTGTGTTTTTGGGTCCAAGCCCAAGGCCGCTTGTAGGCCCAAGGCGCGGAGCCTCCGTTGATGGGTTGAAAGGGGCAAAAACCAGAGGGAAAGTGGTGAAAACATGAGGAAACATTGGGAAACATGCTGAAAACCTGATAGAAAAAATCATAAAAGTGGGGAAGATGATGAAAACATCATGAACAATTATGCGAAATTGTGGAACATGATGAAAAACAGGATGAACAAATTGGGACAAATTCTGAAAAAATGATGGAACACATTTTAAAGCATGATGAAAACATGATGGAAGAATGGTCAAAATGGTGGGAAAATGATGAAACAATCTGATTTTTATGAGTCGCTAATCATGTGTTTATCCGATAAGACTTGGATCGTCCAAAGAACATGATCGCAAACGGTTTGTCCGTTTGTCCTTTTGCCCTTTGGGGATGCCAAATTTCAGATTTCTGTGTCCTTGAAACCATATGGTCGAAACCATTCGAAGAGTGGTTGAAATCCCCCAAGTTTGCTGGTTATATATATAATATTATATATATATATTATATATATATTATATATATATTATATATATATATTATATATATATATATGTATATATTGGTTATATCATGTTAGATCCCCATTTCATTGTTTCCATTCATGGGGGTACCTCCAAATCATCCCTTTTAATAGTAGTTTCCACTATAAACCATCCATTTATCTAGGGTACCCATATTTCTGTTATATCCCCATTTGGCCTTCTACTCATGTCGGAAACCACCAAGCACATGCCCTGGCATCTGGCCTTCTTGGCTTTGACTCTCCCTGGAGAAGTGGCCAGTGCAGGAGCAAAAGATAGGCTGCGTCGAAAAAATCTGAGTTATTATCCCCCCAAAATGATAAATTATGATAAATTGCTAGTTTAAATGATAAAAGATTATTTTCATAGGGACAATGATATTGAATACATGATGATCAATCAGTTGATTTAGCCAGCTACCCTCAGACACACCCAATTCAGCGATGTTGGCGGCCCAATTCGCCTCTGCACTTTGCCCTTTTGGCTCATTGGCCTCCACAAGGCTCAGTGAACCCACCAACATGGAGATGGAAATCCCCAGGAATGTGGTTAACAATAATGTTGTTATAAGATATAATTGGGATAATAATGGAATAATTCTAAGTATTAATGGGAATATAATGGGATAATAATGGATAGTAATGTGGTTAATCAGTTAATCACCATTTTTTCAGGTGGTATAAACCGTTCCCAAATGGGTGCTTTATGACATTGACATGGGCCACAGTATCCCTATGAGGAAATGAGATCCCATCCCACTGTCCTTTTCCCGGCTCGTGTAATGACCAGTGGCCTGGTTCCGGTCATGTCAATCAGGAGTTTGGGCAGATTTCTGAACAATGGGCACTGGTAAAAACAATTGCCCCCAATGATCACCCCAGCAATCGTTCCTGGTTCTGGAAATTCTGAGTTGAAGACTAGGATAGATAAAAGTCGGCCAAAGCGTTAAGAAAAATAGCGCCACTTGCATATCAACAGCATTTCACATTCTGCGAGAAACTGTTCCCCACGGCCCTTGGGTGTGTGGTTCAACATTCCCAAAATGTTCCCCTGCGCCTTGGTCGCCTTGTCGGTGGCTGATTTCTTCGCTTCTTCTTTGGGAGCAGCACTTCCTTTGGGTTTCCCAGCAACCTGTGTAGCTCCACCTTTTTCTTGAGCTTTGTTTGTTGATGTTACATCCTTGGCCCCAGCAGAAGCGGCTTTCTCCTTGGCTGGGGCTGCAGCCGCATCTTTAGCAGTAGCTGCTCCCTTCTTGCTTTTCTCCTCTGCTGCGGCTGCAATTGTAGCTGCTGGCGTGTCTTTAGCAGTAGCTGCTCCCTTCTTGCTTTTCTCCTCTGCTGCGGCTGCAGTTGTAGCTGCTGGCGTGTCTTTAGCAGTAGCTGCTCCCTTCTTGCTTTTCTCCTCTGCTGCAGCTGCAGTTGTAGCTGCTGGCGTGTCTTTAGCAGTAGCTGCTCCCTTCTTGCTTTTCTCCTCTGCTGCAGCTGCAGTTGTAGCTGCTGGCGTGTCTTTAGCAGTAGCTGCTCCCTTCTTGCTTTTCGCCTCTGCTGCGGCTGCAGTTGTAGCTGCTGGCGTGTCTATAGCAGTAGCTGCTCCCTTCTTGCTTTTCTCCTCTTCTGCGGCTGCAGTTGTAGCTGCTGGCGTGTCTTTAGCAGTAACTGCTCCCTTCTTGCTTTTCTCCTCTGCTGCGGCTGCAGTTGTAGCTGCTGGCGTGTCTTTAGGAGTAGCTGCTTCCTTCTTGCTTTTCTCCTCTGCTGCGGCTGCAACAGTAGCTGCTGGTGATTCTTTGGTTTTGGCTGCCTCCTCTGCTTCCGCTGCTTGAGTTACACTTCCAGTTGGTGTTGGGCCAGCGGGTGCAGCTGCATCTGCTGCAGCTTCACCTTGTGGCGGAGTGCTCATTGTAGTACCATCTTGTGCTGATGGCTCTGACACTGCTGCTGCATCTGGGCTTTCAGCGGCTGCTGGGGCACCAGGTGTGTGTTTTGTGGCTGCCTCCTCTGCTGCCACCGCTTCAGTTGCACTTCCAGTTGGTGGTGGGGCAGCGGGTGCAGCTGCATCTGCTGCAGCTTCACCTTGTGGCGGAGTGCTCATTGTAGTGCCATCTTGTGCTGATGGCTCTGACACTGCTGCTGCATCTGGGCTTTCAGTGGCTGCTGGGGCACCAGGTGTGTCTTTTGTGGCTGCCTTCTCTGCTGCCACCGCTTCAGTTGCACTTCCAGTTGGTGGTGGGGCAGCGGGTGCAGCTGCATCTGCTCCAGCTTCACCTTGTGGCGGAGTGCTCATTGTAGTGCCGTCTTGTGCTGCTGGCTCTGACACTGCTGCTGCAGCTGTATCTGGGCTTTCAGCGGCTGCTGGGGCACCAGTTGTGTCTTTTGTGGCTGCCTCCTCTGCTGCCACCGCTTCAGTTGCACTTCCAGTTGGTGGTGGGGCAGCAAGTGCAGCTGCATCTGCTGCAGCTTCACCGTGTGGCAGAGTGCTCATTGTAGTGCCGTCTTGTGCTGGGCCTTCAGTCGCTGCTGGGGCACTAGGTGTGTCTTTTGTGGCTGCCTCCTCTGCTGCCACCGCTTCAGTTGCACTTCCAGGTGGTGGTGGAGCGGCGGGTGCAGCTGCACCTGCTGTAGCTTCACCTGGTGGCAGAGTGCTTGTTTCAATGCCATCTTGTGCTGCTGGCTCTGACACTGCTGCTGCATCTGGGCTTTCAGTGGCTGCTGGGGCACCAGGTGTGTCTTTTGTGGCTGCCTCCTTTGCCGCCACCGCTTCAGTTGCACTTCCAGTTGGTGTTGGGGCAGCGTGTCCAGCTGCATCTGCTGCAGCTTCACCTTGTGGCGGAGTGCTCGTTGTAGTGCCATCTTGTGCTGATGGCTCTGACACTGCTGCTGCAGCTGTATCTGGGCTTTCAGCGGCTGCTGGGGCACCAGGTTTGTCTTTTGTGGCTGCCTCCTCTGCTGCCGCCACTTCAGTTGCACTTCCAGTTGGTGTTGGGGCAGCGGGTCCAGCTGACTCTGCTGCAGCTTCACCTTGTGGCGGAGTGCTTGTTTCAGTACCATCTTGTCCTGCTGACTCTGACACTACTGCTGCATCTGGGCTTTCAGTGGCTGCTGGGGCAGGTGTGTCTTTTGTGGCTGCCTCCTCTGCTGCCACCGCTTCAGTTGCACTTCCAGTTGGTGTTGGGGCGGCCGCTGCAGCTGCATTTGCTGCAGCTTCACCTTGTAGCAGAGTGCTTGTTTCAATGCCATCTTGTGCTGCTGGCTTTGACGCTGTTGCTGCAGCTGCATCTGGGCTTTCAGTGGCTACTGGGGCACCAGGTGTGTCTTTTGTGGCTGCCTCCTCTGCTGCCACCGCAGCGGGTGCAGCTGCATCTGCTGCAGCTTCACCTTGTGGCGGAGTGCTGGTTGTAGTGCCATCTTGTGCTGATGGCGCTGACACTGCTGCTGCATCTGGGCTTTCAGTGGCTGCTGGGACACCAGATGTGTCTTTTGTGGCTGCCTCCTCTGCTGCCGCCACTTCAGTTGCACTTCCAGTTGGTGTTGGGGCAGCAGGTGCAGCTGCGTCTGCTGCAGCTTCACCTTTTGGTAGAGTGCTCATTGTAGTGCCGTCTTGTGCTGCTGGCTGTGACGCTGTTGCTGCAGCTGCATCTGGGCTTTCAATGGCTACAGGGGCAGGTGTGTCTTTTGTGGCTGCCTCCTCTGCTGCCACCGCTTCAGTTGCACTTCCAGTTGGTGGTGGGGCAGCGGGTGCAGCTGCATCTGCTGCAGCTTCACCTTGTGGCGGAGTGCTCATTGTAGTGCCATCTTGTGCTGATGGCTCTGACACTGCTGCTGCATCTGGGCTTTCAGTGGCTGCTGGGGCACCAGGTGTGTCTTTTGTGGCTGCCTTCTCTGCTGCCACCGCTTCAGTTGCACTTCCAGTTGGTGGTGGGGCAGCGGGTGCAGCTGCATCTGCTCCAGCTTCACCTTGTGGCGGAGTGCTCGTTGTAGTGCCATCTTGTGCTGATGACTCTGACACTGCTGCTGCATCTGGGCTTTCAGTGGCTGCTGGGACACCAGGTGTGTCTTTTGTGGCTGCCTCCTTTGCCGCCACCGCTTCAGTTGCACTTCCAGTTGGTGTTGGGGCAGCGTGTCCAGCTGCATCTGCTGCAGCTTCACTGTGTGGCGGAGTGCTCGTTGTAGTGCCATCTTGTGCTGATGGCTCTGACGCTGTTGCTGCAGCTGCATCTGGGCTTTCAGTGGCTACTGGGGCACCAGGTGTGTCTTTTGTGGCTGCCTCCTCTGCTGCCACCGCAGCGGGTGCAGCTGCATCTGCTGCAGCTTCACCTTGTGGCGGAGTGCTGGTTGTAGTGCCATCTTGTGCTGATGGCGCTGACACTGCTGCTGCATCTGGGCTTTCAGTGGCTGCTGGGACACCAGATGTGTCTTTTGTGGCTGCCTCCTCTGCTGCCGCCACTTCAGTTGCACTTCCAGTTGGTGTTGGGGCAGCAGGTGCAGCTGCTTCTGCTGCAGCTTCACCTTTTGGTAGAGTGCTCATTGTAGTGCCGTCTTGTGCTGCTGGCTGTGACGCTGTTGCTGCAGCTGCATCTGGGCTTTCAATGGATACAGGGGCAGGTGTGTCTTTTGTGGCTGCCTCCTCTGCTGCCACCGCTTCAGTTGCACTTCCAGTTGGTGGGGCAGCGGGTGCAGCTGCATCTGCTGCAGCTTCACCTTGTGGCGGAGTGCTCATTGTAGTGCCGTCTTGTGCTGCCGGCTCTGACACCGTTGCACTTTCAACAGCTGCAGCCGCTATGGGGCCTCTGGCTATTGTTGCCAAACCTGAGGCACTGGAAGGTTGTGCAGCTGTTGCTGCTGGTGCTGATGTTGGATCTGCTGTGGACGTTGGAGCACCTGGTGCACTTGTACTTTCAACAGCTGCAGCTGCTATGGGACGGCTGGCTAGTCTTGCCAAACCTGAGGCACTGGAAGGTTGTGCAGCTGTTGCTGCTGGTGCTGATGTTGCATCTGCTGTGGGCATGAGAGCACCTGGTGCACTTGTACTTTCAACAGCTGCAGCTGCTATGGGGCCGGTGGCTGGTGTTGCCAAACCTGAAGCACTGGAAGGTTGTGCAGCTGTTGCTGCTGGGGCTGATGTTGGATCTGCTGTGGGCGTTGGAGCACCTGGTGCACTTGTACTTTCAACAGCTGCAGCTGCTATGGGGCCGGTGGCTGGTGTGGCCAAACTCGAAGCACTAGGCAGTTGTGAAGCTGTTGCTGCTGGTGCTGATGTTGGATCTGCTGTGGGCGTTGGAGCACCTGGTGCACTTGTACTTTCAACAGCTGCAGCTGCTATGGGACCGCTGGCTGGTGTAGTCAAACCTGAGGCACTGGAAGGTTGTGAAGCTGTTGCTGCTGGTGCTGATGTTGCATCTGCTGCGGACGTTGGAGCACCTGGTGCACTTGCACTTTCAACAGCTGCAGCTGCTATGGGGCCGCTGGCTATTGTTGCCAAACCTGAGGCACTGGAAGGTTGTGCAGCTGTTGCTGCTGGTGCTGATATTGGATCTGCTGTGGGCGTTGGAGCACCTGCAGCTGTTGCTGCTGGTGCTGATGTTGGGTCTGCTGTGGTCGTTGGAGCACCTGGTGCACTTTTATTTTCAACAGGTGCAGCTGCTATGGGGCCAGCGGCTGGTGTTGCCAAACCTGAGGCACTGGAAGGTTGTGCAGCTGTTGCTGCTGGCGCTGATGTTGGATCTGCTGTGGACTTTGGAGCACTTGGTGCACTTGTGCTTTCAACAGCTGCAGCTGCTATGGGACGGCTGGCTAGTCTTGCCAAACCTGAGGCACTGGAAGGTTGTGCAGCTGTTGCTGCTGGTGCTGATGTTGCATCTGCTGTGGGCATGAGAGCACCTGGTGCACTTGCACTTTCAACAGCTGCAGCTGCTATGGGGCCGCTGGCTATTGTTGCCAAACCTGAGGCACTGGAAGGTTGTGCAGCTGTTGCTGCTGGTGCTGATATTGGATCTGCTGTGGGCGTTGGAGCACCTGCAGCTGTTGCTGCTGGTGCTGATGTTGGGTCTGCTGTGGGCGTTGGAGCACCTGGTGCACTTTTATTTTCAACAGGTGCAGCTGCTATGGGGCCAGCGGCTGGTGTTGCCAAACCTGAGGCACTGGAAGGTTGTGCAGCTGTTGCTGCTGGCGCTGATGTTGGATCTGCTGTGGACTTTGGAGCACCTGGTGCACTTGTGCTTTCAACAGCTGCAGCTGCTATGGGACCGCTGGCTGGTGTACTCAAACCTGAGGCACTGGAAGGTTGTGAAGCTGTTGCTGCTGGTGCTGATGTTGCATCTGCTGCGGACGTTGGAGCACCTGGTGCACTTGTACTTTCAACAGCTGCAGCTGCTATGGGGCCGCTGGCTATTGTTGCCAAACCTGAAGCACTGGAAGGTTGTGCAGCTGTTGCTGCTGGTGCTGATATTGGATCTGCTGTGGGCGTTGGAGCACCTGCAGCTGTTGCTGCTGGTGCTGATGTTGGGTCTGCTGTGGGCGTTGGAGCACCTGGTGCACTTTTATTTTCAACAGGTGCAGCTGCTATGGGGCCAGCGGCTGGTGTTGCCAAACCTGAGGCACTGGAAGGTTGTGCAGCTGTTGCTGCTGGCGCTGATGTTGGATCTGCTGTGGACTTTGGAGCACCTGGTGCACTTGTGCTTTCAACAGCTGCAGCTGCTATGGGACCGCTGGCTGGTGTACTCAAACCTGAGGCACTGGAAGGTTGTGAAGCTGTTGCTGCTGGTGCTGATGTTGCATCTGCTGCGGACGTTGGAGCACCTGGTGCACTTGTACTTTCAACAGCTGCAGCTGCTATGGGGCCGCTGGCTATTGTTGCCAAACCTGAAGCACTGGAAGGTTGTGCAGCTGTTGCTGCCGTTGGATCCGCTGTTGGCGCCTGTTCAACCGCGAGCCATGAACCAGACTTTGCAACGTCCGCATGGCCATCATGACATTTGCACATAAGTACAGTTTCTACAAGTGTACAGTATGCGAATGATGTTACACACTATCAAAAGTACTATATTACATATAAATATGTGTATGTATATATATATATATATATGTAAATTGCAATAATATCAGTAGTCCGCACTGATCATTCGGAGTCCAGTTTTCCAAAACCAACTCCTCGCCTGGTGTTGGCTCGCAGCAAATCCTCGCTGGGACAACTGATGGAGGTGTGAAACTGCCATTTTGTGGGGGATATGCACAACGTGTACATATGTGTACATGTGATTACATGTATATATATATATACAAATACAGGTGTACATAATGTACATATATATATATTATACATACATACAGCGCATAGATGTTTGTTTGATGTATGCTGGTCGGTTTCAATCTGGCTCTTGTCAATGGGGTATACGAGTACCTGGGGATATCTCCGCAACAAACAGCTCCAGTGATGGGATATTGGCCCCAACCTTCAAGAGCTGCAAAGCTATGCAGCCAGAAACGTGTGGCTCTTGTCAAATCTAGCGAACCTGAGATCAAGACTAAACGCAACAGACATAAAGCCAGATTTGGGGATGGTTGATTACAATTACCCATCCAAATTTCCCTCTAATTTGCCTACGTTTTACATTGGTTTACATCATCTTCCCATTTGTTACTTGGTTTACCTCCGACATTTTTTTACCATCCACACTTCACGGTGCTTCCACGGTCCCACGGTCCAACCTTCAGCACCTTCAGTCTCCGGTCGCCAGCGGCCCTGCAGATACAGAATGGATGTAAGATCTATATCCACTGCCTATCCCCTTATATAGATGGTTAAATCATGTTAAATCCATATTCCAAGGAGGTTTAATCTATATGGGACTTAATATGGATTGAATTCTATCTTACTGGATAGAATATTTTGGGGGGAACTGCACTGGATATATTGGATACATGATTGCGTATCCAGAAAAATTGATGAACATTGTATAACATTGTAATGATCTAACTCAATAATGTTCAAACCCAAACCTAGGACTTGAACCGTTACTCAAAAAAAAACGGAAGTTCAATCTACGCCTTGGAATAGACCACGCACAACATCCAAACATCAAAAAACACGCAGTGTCCTTTGATTCCCATCCATGGAGTCGTGCATTGACTCGCTGTCGCTCCTGAGTCAGCGAGATGGGCCGTCCCAGGCCGTCCCAAAGAATGTGTCATCCAATGAATGGTAAACAGGGAAAAACCATGAAACATCATGAAACATGGAAGATTTTTAGGGAAATATGGATATAGGAAACTCGACAGTTTGTATCGAGTTCTTTCAGGAGTTCTTTTTCAACTATACTGTACCCATATGTACCTATACGTCATGTTACATTTTCTGTCAAAGCATATTGTTTGGTTATCCCCCCAGGTGGATTTGTCGAAAACAAGGCTTTTCCAAAATGCCGCAGTTGACCATTCTTTTCCCCATTCAAACGGCCACATGGTACATTCCCATTTTTCGATTTCCAGAATTAGTTGGTTCAATCACTATGGTGAAATCCCCATTTTAACTGGTGAAAATCCCACTCATAGAGGTTAAATCCGCATTTTAGCTGGTGAAATCACCATTTTTTGCTGCCCAACTCCCCCACGAATTTTCCGAATATCTTCGCCTCCAGGTGCCGAAGGTCCCCTGGTTGCGCATGAGCACCTCAGGATTTGGGACTTGGAGGTTTTAGCCCATAAGAATAGGGGTGCTTAATATAGTTTGATATGGGTTAATAGGGATAATGATAGGATAATCTATAGATCTTGATAGGATAGTTTATCCTTAATAGTTTAAAATAAAAAAATGGATAATGATAGGACAACAACGGCCTATTAAATCTATGAATCAATTTCCCTCATCATACAGCTGCATGGCTGGCGAGGAACCCCCCCGAACAGGCCATGGAGGTTTCGTTCGCTGGGACAGTCATCGAACTAAATGGGGCATTTTACAGCAAGCCATGTTTGATTGAGGGTAGGTGCATGGATCTGTGGGTTCATTGGTTTATTTGTCTGCCCGTGGCTGTTCCACGAGGGTTCATAGGCACTGGCATATGCATATGGATGTGCTTATGCATGTGTAGATATGTGTATGTGCATACTTGTTCGGATGTATGTGTATGCATATGCGTATCAATATGCATATACAATGATATATAATGATATATAATGATATATAATGATATATAATGATATATAATCATATATTATATAATCATATATAACCATATATCATCAAATATAATCATATACAATCATATATAGTCATATATACAATCATATATAGTCACATATACAATCATATATATACAATAATATATATATATATTCATATATAATCATATATATATAATCATATATATATAATCATGTATAATCATGTATAATCATATATATATATATACTCATATATTATCATATATAATCATAGATAATCATACATAATCATATATAATCATACATAATCATATATAATCATATATAATCATATATAATCATGTATAATAATATATACTCATATATACTCATATAGACTCATATAATCATATATAATCATATATAATCATACATATATATATATATAATCCTTTATTATTTATCTTTTACAAACACACGCACACTTTGATTAACCATATGTGCGCATGGTTAGGACTTCCATGGGTGCCATCTGATCCCTGCAGGGCCCCGTACGCCCGAAGTTTGGCGACCCACTGCGGCTGCGAACCTGCAACGGTGCATCATGCATCAGCTAGGGATGAAAAGTAAGAAATGTCTTTTGGTACTGAAATATGTATACCCTCTGGTAAACTAACATAGCTATGGAAAATCACCATTTTCAATGGGAAAATCCACTATAAATCACCATTTTCAATAGCTATGTTAAATTACCAGAGGGTATATTATGTATATATTAACAACTATATGTTTCTAGCATAGTATGCATCAAAGACTTCAGTCACTGAAATGTGGTCTCTCCTTTCGTCCTTCTTGTTTCGTCCTTCTGATTTCTTCGTTTTTATTACCATGGGGGCTATGGGGAGTATGTTCCCTGACCCCCGGCCTCCAGTTGTGGAAGTCTGGTCATTCGCTCCAAGCCCTGTCAGGGGACTTGGCCGAAAAAAACACCGATGGACCAGGAAATATACATATATTATCACACATAATCAGAAATATGTATGTATGTTCATCCCCATATATATATATATCACCTCATATAATAAATATGTATAATATTATACAAATATAGAAGTTGTCATATATGATGTTGTTATATTATATCACACATACATAATCACAAATATATATGATGATATAATATCAACTAATATATAATAACTAATATTCACCCATATATGTAATAACTAGTCGTCAATACTGTGCTTAAAACAGTAATAAACCACCTATTTGGGAATTGTTTATACCAACTATTTATGGTGATGACTGGGGGATGGTTTATTATTGTTTTAACCACATTACTATCCATTATTATCCCAATATAATCCCATTAATACCCATAATTCTTCCATTATTATCCAACTTATCTCCTATTACTATCCCTTATTGTTAACCATAAACCAATATCATATCAGGCTATCATGCTCCAACGAGATGTGAGAAGCGTCACTTTTTTCCACCGTGCCTTGCCTCGGGCTGGCCGCGCGAACGGAGCCTTGGTGGCTTGGTGGCCGGCTCCGTTGACGATCGTTTGAGATGTCCATGTCGTGATGAAGGGTTGGTAATGATTAACAATGGTTACCCTCTGGGAAACATACAAAAAACCATGGAAAATCACCATTTTTGATGGGAAAACTCACTATTTCGACTGGGCCATTTTTCAATAGCTATGTTAGTTTACCAGAGGGTAGTAATCGTTAGTAATGGTTAGTATTGGTTAATATATAATGGTGAATAACGATTAGTAATGCCTGTCAATGGAAACTATACCCTCTGGTTATTTAACATATAGCCATTGAAGCCATGGCCCATAGAAATAGATGAAAGAAATGATGATTTGGTGTAAACCCCCATGGACAAGTGCCAGCGCTGGGATGCTCCCATCTGAGCAAAATAGCCATATCCTGGAGGTAAGATTCCCCCGGGGCAAACCCATCTTCATTCTTTGCCATATTAATAACAAATTATAATATGAAACCATATACAGATATACATCTATATAGATATCATTACATATGAGATCAAATTAATATAAATTGCACAGTAAAAATATGTTCATCTCACTCCCCATGCTGGTTTTGTCTCAATCCTATCTAGGTCACCCATCGGTCACCCAGGTCCCGAGATACTCCGGCATCTCCGGTGTCGGATGCCGCGGATGCCAAAGCTCCTCAGGTCCCGCCAGTGCCTTCAGCGGAGCCGTTTTAACCATCAAAAAAAAACAGGGATGGACAGGTGGATTATGGTGGATTTATGGGACGAAAAAGGGTGAAACATGGGGGCTAACATGGGAATTACCAGCTTTAAAAAATGGGGCGTGAAAACGGGGTTTAATGGCAATAGACCCTTGAAATCAACCATGGGACTCAACGAATGACTATTGTGGAAGTCGCAAAAATGACCAATTCCAATAGGAAAGATTTTTTTCAAGATATTGGAATCGGTCATTCCTCTGGCTCCTAGGGAATTCGAACATGGAATGTGTTTCAGGGGTTCCATGTAAGCTTTCCAGAGGACCAGCTGGCAGATCAACTCCTCGGGAGCAAGACTGGACATGTTCGATTGGGTTTTCTTGAAAGCCATTGAAATGACTGACAAGATAGGTAGGTAATCCCTCCATTCATGGCCCCCAAGGTTTATGTTTAACTTCATATCAACCACCATATATCCAGTTGGACATGTCTCTGCTGTCTCCGTCCATATCGAAAAGGCACACCATTGTTGGACATGGCTCAAAATGATCATCCCCCGAAATGGCATGGGTCTATGGGTACCCCATTCTGCAGCCGCGACCATCTGGACATAGAATGTGAAGTAGCTTTGAGTTTGAATTCGCAGGCTTGTGGCCAAACGTCACCGGAAGTCGCATGGCTGGTGTTTGTTCAAAATTAGTAGAATATAAGAACATACACCAGCCGTAGCCACATCGTGGATAGAGTGCACCGACCGGAGAGGCACCCCATCCGCAGCCTGCAACAGCAACTCCTTCACGGTGGCAGCTGCGGAAGCACCCCGCAGGAACCTGCCAAGGCTCTTTGCAAGGAATCCAGAAATCAAGATTCAAATCCTAAAATGGGTACCAAGTTATGTACAAGTTATATCTGGTTGGTGGTTGACCTACCCATCTGAAAAATGATGGAGTGAGTTCGTCAGTTGGGATGATGACATTCCCAATCTATGGAAAGTCAATCCAAATTCCATGGTTCCAGTCACCACCAACCAGATTATAAACCATTATTATTAACCATCATTAACCACTAATATTCACCATTATTATTAACCATCATGTTCCAGTCACCACCAACCAGATATCCTTCAATGGAACCAACCGGCAGTCTCGATCTCTTAGACCTGTCTCGCTGTCTCAGACCTCACTTTCAGTGGTCGCTGTCGCAGCAGTTGTGACAGTTCTTCAGCTTCAAGCAACGCTGCCTGAGGCATGGAACTTACCGGCTTCATCACCCCTCACTGAATGGCTCGGGTTATGCATGGCTAACTGAGAATTAGTGATATATAGATTGAATTCTAACATCGACTGGAATTTGAATCCATGTGGATCCAGTATGTCACCAAAAACAACCAACTGATTCTTGGCTTTCTTGTGGCCCGAAGAAAATCAAACCCATGGTTTCTATCCTCACCTGCAAGTCGTTCACGAGCAAAATCACGTCGCCCTTGGGGGGAAGATGGGGAAGGGCCAAGGAGAATTTGTGGTGGGTAAACCCACGGGTAACTTGACTTGGATGTGCGAAAATCCATAGTTGCTGGCGGGTCCACAGGTCGCCTGGCCTTTTTCTTTGTTTTGGGGGGTGGGGGGGGGTTTTTGGGGTGGGGGGGGGTGTGGGTTTGGGGGGGGGGGGGGGGGGGGGCGTAATAACGTTCCTTTTGCTGCGTTCGCTTGGACTTTTTTTTTGTTACCTATTTTTATGTTACGCTTGCAGGCGGCCGCATCATCTTGCACGCAAGACGTCATGCTACGCTTGCACGCTGCTGCATCATCTGTACGCAACACGTCGTGCTACGCTTTTGGTCGCAAGTGTTATGTTACGCTTGCACGCTGCTGCATCATCTTTACGCAACACGTCGTGCTACGCTTTTGGTCGCAAGTGTTATGTTACGCTTGCACGCTGCCGCATCATCTTGCACGCAAGACGTCATGCTACGCTTGCACGCTGCTGCATCATCTTTACGCAACACGTCGTGCTACGCTGTTGCTGGGGGGGGTGGGTGGGGTTGGGGGGGGGGGGTTTTGGGGGGGTTGGGGGGGGGGTTGGGGGTTGGGGGGGGGTGGGGTGGGGGGGTGGGCGTAATAACGTTCCTTTTGCTGCGTTCGCTTGGACTTTTTTTTGTTACCTATTTTTATGTTACGCTTGCAGGCTGCCGCATCATCTTTACGCAACACGGCGTGCTTTCCAAGAAAGCTGGAACACAAGTCATTGACAGAAAGTGGAAGGCATTGAAAGACTTTTTGCCAAGCAACTACCACCGAAAGATCAATGGCCCACATGGCAGCCAAGTCAACCCTCGGATGAGACAGCGTGTCTTTCAGTTTTGCTGGCGCAATTCGCTGAAATGGCCGAGCCCAGCACAGTTCTTAAAACAACTGGCAAAGTTGCAAGGAAAAAAATTGTAGCGGCGTTAGTTTTCAGGATGGTGAAAACTTGCCACCTTTGCCTGACGTCTGATTTCCAATGGGCAAAATACCTAAATGATGGTTTCGTAACCAGGCGACTCATGGACCCGTGACCTAGTCCATAGTTTTCCTAGGAAAATGATGTGCAAATGGTGAATTTTCCATGATTTTCCGGGTTGATACTCGGACTTGGCAACAAGCAGCTCCCACCGAAGCCCGTTGGTTCGATCACTGCAGTCCCTAGTTGTTTGGTGAATGCCAATGGTTACATCCCAATATTTAAGTCATACATTCCATATATTGTTAGTCGTTCTTCAGCCATAAATATCTTATGTATCATATATGGGTGTGTCTGAAAATGCTGTATACCTTCACATGGCCATTATAGGGAAAATGATCATTATCCAATGGATTTAGGGGTACCATATCTTCAGACAAACCCATACAGACAAACCCATACAGGTGGAAAGGAAGAACTAGTAAGTAGATCATCAGGGACATTTTTGGAATCGTACTATCTCTTTAGTCATACAGATTCATTGCCTGTTTGTGTTATATAGATTCATCATTCATCGTTTCCATTAAAGGATCGGATTTTCCACCATCGAGTGGAAAGGGGTAGCTCCATTTTTGGAAACCCAAAAATATCCCAATTATCCCAATGTTAAATATCTCATGAGGGTTAAATATATAGATATATCTCCATATATATATATATCCCAATGTTAAATATATCTCTATATCTATATTATATCTCTGAATCTCTATATCTATATTATATATATATATCATGAGCCATATATTCCCATGGTTAAGTTCGCACCGGACCGACCCCTTTTTTTGGGGCCCAACTGCTTCGGCTCCACCAAGGTCAGAGGCACTGCCAGGTACCTCGCCGCGACAGCATAACAACGGATCATAGACAAGTATCATAAAACTGTAGTAATATTACCATCTGGTTAAATAACCAGAGGGTATACAAAACTATTGGGGGTTCCTAAATAGATAAACAATTGACTAATATAGATAAACATTTTTTTTATTCTTTGGGGGGTCCTAAAATAGAATTACCCCAAAGCTCCTGTCCAAGTCATAAATGACCATGGCTTGGTATTGAAACCTATGGCTGGTTGGTGGTTTTAACCATCTTGAAAAAATGATCCATGGTGGTAGTATAGTGATAGCTATATTGATCCATGGTGATAGTACAGTGATCAATTACCATAGGTATCACAACCACAAGTGATAGTATAGTGATACCTATAAAAATAGATGAGCTAGTGATACCTACAGTGATACCTATAAGTAGGTAATAAGTATCATACAACTGATCATTAGTCAATTATCTATATAAGTATGGATGATATAGATAGTTTTAGGTAATCACAACAACTGAATATATATATAGAGATCATATATCATATAGTGATGATAGTAATACTACATTTATCACAACAATCGATACGGTGATACAACATAATATAAGGGTTGTAATAGACAATGATGGACGATATAATAGCTAATTATCATTATCACAATGGATCCTTATATTATACAATGGTTATGAGGATGTTGATAGTAATAAGACAGGGAAGAAGAACCATTATTATTATCACTATACAATATTTAGTATCTTCATTGGCACCATCAGCGCCATGAGCAGAATCATAATCTGAAATTTATTGGTGTTGCATCATCAATATTGTAGGTCAGTATTTCATGTCAACATTTTGGAACCATATATGCAACATCATTCATATCCCTACAATATGTCATGTCAACTTCCTTTTTCCAAACAATATTGGCGATACCAAAAAATCCGGCCACGCAAGCATGAGTTTCCGACGTGATCCCAGACTTGATCGATCCCCTAGAGTTCTCAAGAGTCACAGTGATTTTCCCAGTCCTATGGCTTGAAATACTAACATGTTGCTGTTGAAAATCACCTAATTTTTAGTGGGTATATATCAACTATTTCGACTGGGCCATTTTCAATAGCGAACTGTAACAAATTACCAGAGGGTACCATAAAAACAATGCAATGCTTGGATAAGTTGGATAAGTTGGATATGCCCATTTTTGTGGCTCGTGACATCTCCATTTTCGGCGCCGAAAATATCATCCATATGGAGTCAGAAAAAACGGTGATGGGTTGTACCATATTTTTTTCGCCTGGTTGGTTCACCAGTTAGTCATCTGTCTGATTCAGGGAGGACCCCGATTTTGAATCATCATCCATTCATATTCAACTGAAATGAGGTCATTTCACGTGATTTAAAGGACGGTCACCCTTACTACCCATCATCTACGGTGATCCACATTGATAGTAAGTTGTTAATCATTCACGTATACAATAATAATCAATAATACATATAGCTGGGATATATCCCACATATCTCCTTCGGTAATCAATCATCGCAATGTAAAATCCTTCGTTGAGTTCTATGATTTCCTCAATCTCCATACCTCAATTCAAAAACTGCATTTTCTCAGATGATATCCCCATCATATCCTAAAAAAACACCATTTCTGCTAGCTCAATAAAGCATGAAATCCCACTAATTACGTCACCACTAAATCCGCATTAAGTCATCACTAAATCACCCTTAAAACCCATGAAATCCCATTGAGCCACCGTTGAATCACCATGAAATCACCATGGCGCACCACATCCCCCAGGATGACGGGGCCGGGAGGCCAGGTTTCAGGCACTAAGCCCAACATGCCCTGGTGACACCGATGGAAGGAACCAAAATTCCATGGCATTGGATTGGTTTGGTTGGGGAAAATCTACACCAGAAACCATGGTTTTTACCATCAAATTTCTAGGGCTTTCCGGTGAAAATTTTCCCATCATCCAATTCTATGATCATGGCTATGTCAATCTGCTTGGTGGTTTCAATACCTACCCCTCTGAAAAATGATGGAGTGAAAGTCAGTTGGGATGATGACATTCCCAACTGAATGGAAAAATAAAACATGTTCCAAACCACCAACTAGCAATGGGATTGGAACTGGCAGAAATGCTGGTTGAATGGGACTTATTCATCAACCTTAAAACGGCTATGTTTCAATGGGATTTAAGCAACAAGAATGTTGTGCTTTTTCATGGGAGAATGTACCATCCTGCCAGGGTACTGTATCTGATAATATGATGGGATTATGAAACCAATAACTTTCATAATATCTAGGGATTATCCTTTTCAATTATTCATCTAGGGATTATCCTTTTCAATTATTCATAGCCCATCATTATATCTACTATTGGGATGATATAAAAGTTCTGATACCCTCTTGTAATAATGGGATAACAATTAGAAGAATGGAGGTTTTACCAAGAACCATTGGGATTTTATGGGATTTTGTTGGGGATATACGTGGGATAATGGGATAATGCTGGATATCATAATGGTGCAACCACCAATTACCAATAGGAGGAATTGTGGACAATTGGCATCTATCAAATCAACCATAACTAGATTCAAAATTGTCCAATATCCACATACCAATAGATATGGATATTGCCAATTGATAACTAGATTCTATTGATAGATGCGGATATACCAAAATGGGGATATCAATGCGGATACCCTCCATTCAAACGTGGCTGGCCAAATTCATCGAACTCATTGGGGAAATTTCCACTGGCTGGGTGGTTCCATGCTGGGACTTGAGGCACAACCACCATGACATTTTTCGCATTTTAAATATACCCAAAAGAAAAAACATCCCTATTACCATCCTATTATGTATACTAATACATATATAACTATAATTAATCAATTATAATATATATATAGATAGATAGATAGATAGATATGATAGATATAGATATAGATATAGATCTCCCCATAAAACGGTGTTCGTTTTCACCGTACTTTGGGCTCCATCGATCCCGCCTGCTGCGGTCCAAAGGTCAGATCTAAGATCTTCAGCGGTCCCGGCGTCGGACTCGTCGCGGCCGGACGTGCCCCGCCTGCGACCGAGTTCGGCATGAAGTTCTTCAAAGAAATGTGATGTATTATATATATATATATATTATATATGATTTAATATCTTCCTCTCAGAAATCTTGGGATGTGAGTCAGTTTCTTGAAAAAAATCTGAGAGGTTTATCAATGATCATGTTTTGACCCATGGCAAGGAACATCATCCACTGGCGTATTGGGCGGTGTTGCTATGGAAACCCCAACCAATGGTCTCAAACGTGCAGCCTATCTCTGCACCTTGTGGTACTTCGTCCCAAAAAGAAATTGGGGAAATCTCAGTGATGCATCACTCTTCCAGAAATGGTTGTGTCATGTTGTGTCTAAAAAATGGGGTATACCCCCGACTCCCGACATGGACAAAAAATGGGGAGACTGCGATATTCAACTCTTGGAATTTCGGGTAATGTGGTAAACCCAATGCCATAAACCATCCCCAAAATCACCATAAATGGGTTGTTTAACATTGTATAACCATCCCGAAATGGTCGGTTTCGCAAATTGAGTTTACTGCATTATTCAACATCCAAACTCTTCCAGCCTTAGCATAACCCCTGTTATCATAATGCTAGTTATCCCATTCATCCCCATTAAAATGGGATAAACATTGATCATCAAGTGACTATCCCATGATCCCCATTGTTCATGCTACTTATCCCATAATCCCCATGAAAATGAGGTAATAAGATGTAACTCGCCAGGAAATTGATGGAAATTCTCTCAGCTGCTAGCGAAGCCTACTGCGCCCCGTTGAAAGGTCAGGAAAGCCGGCCTGTGCGAGCGCCGTAACAAGCGAACCATGGGCGAAACGATTTTAGAACATGCTGGGGAAACAAATCTCCATCCCCATCCACTCCAGGTGATTCTTCCCAACTGTTTCTGGAGTGCGTCAATCCAAATTCCACCCATCCCCGGCCCCCAAGCTGAGCTCCAGGATCCGACCTCTTCCTGAGCTCCATCGCCAGCTGCTCCTCCTGCAGCGACTTCACCGCGAAGCCGTTCACAGCACGGAGCTCGTCTCCGGGCAGCACGCCCTGGGCCTCCACCTTGGAGCGGCAAAATGATCCCAGAATAGGCAAAAATGCTGGGAGAATGATGAATGGGCAGAATGGGCAATAATCCCACATGATTTCAGTCTAAAATGATGGGAAATGATGGGAAATGGATAGGATGAGTTGAACAATCGGAAGTGTATGTAGTATTTGAACGGTGAAATATTGAGGGATACTGAGGGGTTCACCAAGAATAGGGAGTTCTGGACAATGCTACAACTGGGAGTTGATGCAAAATGAAAGTTGAATCGTCAAAAAATTGATGTCACTAACAGAAACAGGGGATTCCAATTAGGATGTCATATTTACACGTCAGGAAACTTTCACCATCAGTTGTGAAGCCTCCTCAATTAGCCAAGGGCAAACGTTGAGTCATCTTCGCTATCAACGTCGCCACCCCTTGGGCCACCGGCCAAACTTCCAGGTACTACTGCGGCCACAAAGACGGGGTTCGGTGGCCAATTGTCCGGAATCAGGCCTGTGCATGGTTGGTTGAACCACGGTCGAACCAGGGAATAAAGATGGGCTAAGATGGGGTGGATTGTTAACACGCCAGGACATTACAAGAATCCATGTGGAGAGGCCCAACAAGAATGGGGGCTTCTAAAAGGGAATGAAACAAGCCAGTTGTGATATGTTAGGAAAAACTTGAGCATGATCCACACTGAATCTTGTACCTCCCTGGCCGACCGAATAGAGTTTTCTGTCCACGGCTCCAGGGCACCAAGCCGATGACGCGGGTGCTCACCGTCACCTCTACCTGGACCGAGAAGACCCCAGTCATATGCTATCGGTATCAGTTGTTGGTGTTGATCCTCTTTTTTTGCTACGATGTCAACAACACCAAAAAAAATTGTTGGCTTGTTGTCCCTGGTTGTTGGGGACTACACCTCAAAAATCTATTGAAGCCCCATTTTGAGTGGTGAAGTCATGGCCATCCCCAAAAAACCGAAGCTTCCCACAGCCACGGGGCCAACCTCGAAGCGCATGATCTCTGGAGCCGGCGAAGTAGAACTGGGCTCCAGAGCCAGGCCATGTCGTGGAAAAACGCCAGGTGATCCAATGTGTGGTGTCATCCAAATCTTATGATAACCATTGATAATCTATGATGATCCAAATGTCATCCAAATCATCATGTGTTTTTTTGTTGCATAGATTTGCATGAGAATCATATCTAATCTATGATCTTCATTGACATTCCACAGATTGTGCCCATGAAAATGGGGCTTCTCGCAGCGCCTGGGCTTCCGAAAGCGGAGGCACAGCGGCCGCCGCTGCAGCGCCGCCACCAGCTCTTGTCGGGTCAGCGGGTCCACGTTGATGCCATTGGCAGACAACAGGACGCTACCAACTGCGACCTGGGACTTCAACGGGACTCACAGTTTCAACGAGAGTTGGGAAGGAAGTTGCCGAGTTCGTCACGGACCAAGATCCAAAAACCATCGTTCAATTGGCCGAGGTTCAGAATGGTTGATGGGGTTGACCTTGTCGAAATGCCGAAGATTGAAATGTGCCCTGTGAACCCAGGTTGCTTTTCAGCAGAAGTACAGTAGATATTGGAAGTTTCACGGCCCTGCGAGTTGACCGAGTGGCGACATCATCATCATCATCATCATCATCATCAGCATCATCAAAATGAGCTGAAGATTGTCCAGGTCATCAAATCAAAATTCATCAACACAAGTCACAAAACCATCAAATTTTAGCCATTTGGGAACCAAAAAATCCTCGTTTCCCCCGTGGTTTTGTTGGTCGAAAACCCGATGGAAAACCAGGGATCCAACGCTGTGAATTGCCAGCGGCGCGTCCGGATGAATGGACTCCACCGTCATCGGCCTGGCGTCCGTCGGAGGCCAGTCATGTCGGGTCAAGTCATCTGGGCACCCATTGACAATAGATGTGTATATTACATATATAATATATATATATATATATTTAATTATGGATATATATATATATATGGATCTATACAATAATCTTCACTCATCTTCAGGCAACGGCAATCTGAGATTCTATATAATCATATGGAGATTGCATGATATTGTTATATATATACTCATATTATAATCATATGTCATATAATGTCACATATATCATATCATATTCGAAGCCACCAAGCAGTAAAGGTCATGAGTGGATTCCCTGCCTTCCTGGTGAGAGAACCAGTCCAACCGGACCGGCCGCATGGACCGTCACCTGGCTTCGTCATCATAACATATGAGGGGTTGCAAATAACCGATGCCCCCTCGGTTATAAAAAAAATCGTTCAGCCCAATTCCTCAAAATAAGTTTCAAATCAGCAAACTTGAGAGCAGGCGGAGGCGGACGAAAGGTAGTGTAGTGGGAGAGGAGTGGTGTCAAAATGCTGCGCCCCTAAGATGATACACCAAAAACTTGTTTGCGCAGTCTAAGATGATTTTATCCAGAGCATGACTGCATGATACGGTGTCTTGTGCAGCGTGAAATGATGCACGAAAAGGGGTTTATTTAAAATCCCTTTTTATTAAGACCCCTTGCAGCAACTGTTATTGAGGCTGAAGCAAACCAATTATGCTGGACTACAGGGACATCTCCCTCATGGAAAGTGTGCCTCTAATGTGGGGGCCCGTGACCGCGTCACCCGTGGGAATTGAACCCATGACCATTTTCGGGGGGGGCCCCCCCCTTATAATTGATATCCAATACATAACGGCGAGAATTCCATGAATTCCACGGGCTGGCCCCCCAATACCCCCTAAGCTTGTGCTGAAGCACGGAGAACTCAGGTAGCTGACGCTACCTTTCGTGATAAGCCATGAACATCACGAACTCTTAGGTCCCCTTCCCGAAATCTTCATCCACCGCTGACCTCAAACTCCAGGCGCTTGGTGAAGAGGGACGATGACGACATCGTGACGGCTCAGGGCTCCCCGGACTCCCCGCCCATGGCGCAAACATCAGTCAAGACATTGAGCCTTTAGCCATCACCGGTTTAGCCACCTGGGTCAATAAACATGGGGATATGATAGGGATTCGCAACATGAGGATTTGATATGATTTGATCAAATCAACTCAAATGAAACACGATTCTGGATGATTCTGGAATATGTTTTTGAACTGTCTGCAATTTTGTGAAGTTGATATGTTGTGGGATTAGTCCCTTGCTGATCACAGCTGGCGGTGAAAATCCAGCTAGTCGGCCAGAGATAGTGAGTCTGTTTGAAACCAGCCGAATTTCCACTTCTGGACTCCCGAATTTGTGAATCCAACAGAATTTTAGCATTTTCGGGTCCTCCTTTTTGGACCTTGGACACACATGGTAAACCATTGCTTCCTGCACCAGCTGCACCAGCTGCAGGGGCACGTCCGGCAGTCAAAAGGGCCTCTTGTTGTCACTGTGCACGGTCGAGTCGGTGAACCCATCAAATTGCTGATGGTCAACTGTCGGTAGGCGCCGTCCGCAAGAGTTGAAAGCAGCTAAAACATTCGCACCAGGCACGGCCCAGCGGTGGCAGCGGTGGCAGCATGCGTATGTTACAAGTTGCGGCGCGGCTCAGAGCGACAACTCTTCGAGATATCAGCTGGAATCCAAAGGTAGCAACACGGCGGACTGTTTGAGAAGCTCATATTTAAAAACAAATAAAAACTGACCTGCCTCAATGGCCATTCCATTCGCTGCTCCGAATCGCACCAGTTGTACACATGTTCTGCAACCACTGCCCTCAATGCTAGTGACTTGGTGACCCTGGTAGATCCAGAGTCAACGTTTTTGGCAAGGCCGGCAAGGCCTAGTCTCTAAACCTGTGTTTCCTTGTAAACATACAAAAAACTATGAAACATAACCATTTTTAATGGGTAAATCAACTATTTCTATGGCCATTTTCAATAGCGAACTGTTAGTTTATAAAGTGACGCCTATCCAAGCTATGTTCGAACTCTTGGATCTCAGCCCTCAGATCCCTCCGATGAAGCGGGCGAGTTTGGCTTTGGCACCGAAGATCATGTTGAAGTCTTCCTGACGCCGAGGGATGAAAAATGACACAAGGACAGGACACAAAAGGACGAGAACTTTCGTGAAAAGCTCACTGAAGCGTGTGTGTGAGTGTATATATATAGGCTTATATCATATATTGACTATTGATATGTAACGACAACTATAGATGTAGAATGCTAACATCTAAATATATAACACTGTATATATATAGTTATGCATACAACAACTATAATAATATTTATATATACATATATCATGTACGTAATACATTTTCCCATACAACGCCATTTCTACCTTGGTCCAAACACCCCACCAACATCGCTAGGGTGTGTATATATAATTATATATACAGTATAATATATATTGTATAAATTCGCACCGTTGTTGTTCACGGACCCACCATCCATCCCAATCCCCATCTACGATCACCTGATCCAGCTCTTTCTGCAGCTCTAGGACCACCTGCGTCTCGTCGCGGCGTTGGGCACTCTTCTTCTCGCGGATGATTTCGAACTCCTCGCGCGACAGTCTAACGCAATGGCACTGGTGATGGTGGTAGTTGAAG
Organism: Cladocopium goreaui; assembly: GCA_947184155.2. Lineage (NCBI taxonomy): Eukaryota > Dinophyceae > Suessiales > Symbiodiniaceae > Cladocopium > Cladocopium goreaui. The sequence continues at coordinate 186,012 of CAMXCT020000038.1, read as the reverse complement.
GGGAACAAAAACATCCAGGGGTTTGGGGTCTAAATCCTTGTTGTTCCCATGAAATGATCCAAAATATTTTTGGGGGATGAATAAAAAATTCTGGAAGTTTTTGTTATGGTAGTATATAATATATGGTGACTTATGTTTCATCCACCATCCCGATCCGATCTGTTTTTTGGTGGATGGTGAAGCTTTCCTCCAGAGATTTGGAGGGGACTGGGAGGCTTGGTGTTGTCCCTTTGTCGAAATCCTCCATTTCTAGATGAAGTGTTCCATTGAAACCTCCCATTTATATAAGATATTCATAGATGTTCCATTGCCATGTTTGATGACTGGAGTATAATCCAGTCACAGGATTTTTTGGACTGTTTTTTTTCGTCCCCTGTAGCAAACAGCACAGTCTGGGATAAAAGTCTGACTTGTTGTAGGGGTCGAAACTCGGTGTGACAGCAGTGTCATGCAAGACCTCAAGAACCTCCTCTGAAGCTGCACAGAAGGCATCCTATTTCTTGATCAAGTCGAGATATGTTCAGGATCTCCCCATGCCCAATGAATTCTGGATATTGATGCCCAAATCGTTAAATATGTGGCTTTGTCCCAAAACTATGGGAAAACCCCCAAAACATCCCAAGACTATGGGAAAACCCCCAAATCCAGTGTTTTAAAGCCTCATGTCCCCAAGTAAAATTGCGAAAACGCTGGGTAGATCTTGGAGCACTGGACGAAGCCATTTCTGCATGATTCATAGATTCAGATCTTTGCTGATGATTGATTCCCCAATGAGGGGATGATCGCATCAAACATGGACAATTGGTTCATATTAAATCCCTGGTTGATCAAATCCCTAAAAAATGGGACCGTCCCGGGGAAAACAACCCATGTTGCCATGTCACGGTATGGTTTCAATGGTTGGGATCCCCAAGTTGCTGACGGGGTCGCTCCTGATTCAGCCGATCAAAGGCCCCTGCGATGCGCGAGGCACGGTCCAAGTGTTGCTTCGCTTCTGGGATCTCACCCGCCTCGCGCGGGGCGCTGTGGAAGACTGGGAAATGATTTAAGCATCAAATTTTTTGTGATTTAACCCATCCGAAATGTAGATTAATACTTGAATATACGTAAATTATATTTGATTTATCTGATGTATGATAGATAAGTTTGTGTTCAACTTGGTTAACGATGAGCTTTATGGTGGACTAGTCCATGGAACTAACCAACAAACATCACGCCTCCATCAAGACAAAAGCTTTGCGCGTGAGCTCCTCCTTGGAGTTGTTGGGGAGATGCGTCGTCGTCAGGTAAATGGCAATTAATCCCATTAAATTCCTGGTAAAATCGGAGTAAATGCCACTATGAATTCTCATCATCATGAGGATGGTCCTCATCAACAAGTTGATTTTGGATCGAAGAAATATTGAATGAAAATGTCCACAATTCCGATGAAGAGGCAACACACACGTAGGTGATATTCCCAAAATTGAAAACCATCACAAAAAAAATGGCCGGCTATGGTCTTGGCTTTTGCCACTTTGTATTGAAACAACCCAACCAACAAAGAGGTCAGAATGAGCCTGGGGAAATCATCATGTTCGATGGTTGAACCAGGAACCCCCCATTCTTTTCATCGGCCAACCATTGGGAAGAGGACATCATCAAAACCAACCAAGACTAACCAAGGTGCAATGAGATCGGCCCGTTCGACCGCCGTCATCTCCAGTAAGTCCTTCAAAAAGTCCTGGCGATGGCCAAACACCACATGGCCCAAACACCACATGGCCCAAACACCACATGGCGGAACACCATATTATTATTAATATTATTATTATTATTTATTGTGTATAATGTGGTGAAGCCAATAATAAAAACCATCCCGTACCATCCCCAATATGACCATAAATGGCTGGTATACAATCCCTCATGGTAGAAACCGGGAGTGAAACCCGGTGAACCTTTCCTGGAAATACCCCCAAATCATCCAACGGTCACCAGTTGAGAATTGAAACAATCCACCGGTGACCTTTGGGATCCGAAAAAAAGAAAAAAAAAAAACAAGAAACTCCACTAGAAAATACGAGTTCCATATCTCTACCATAAACCATAAAAACCATGGCTTCACCAAATTCGAAGTATTCACCAACTTAGCCAGAAAAACTCCATGGAAAAATCACCATTGAATTTTTTAAACCGCCAAAAATCTCCATGGCTTCCGATGCTTTTTTCACCCATGGCCAAAAACCCACGGCTCGTCATCCCGCGACCTCGTCCATGTCGGGCGCCTCAGCCGCCACCTTCACTTTTTTTTGGTCGGTCAAGGATCATCATCCCACTGGATGTGGGAAATCTTAGGATCCGCCCGTTTTTCCGAAAAAAAAATAAGTGGTTTATCCAATCAATGGTTATTCTATGGTTATAATGGTTATAAGATTTCCAATGAATCTAAACTTAATGGTTATAATGGTTATAAACAATGATTCATTATAACTATGGAAAAATCACCACCAAGCAGTGGGATCCTCCAAGCAGGCAACAAAAGTGGGATCCACCGGTTACCCAGAAATGCTGGTTTACTTATTTCCCATAGGATCCATGGTGCTGCCATATATGGTAACATTTACCATCAATATACCTTCAATGTTAGCATATGTATCATACATGGATCCTATGGGTTTTACTTGATGATTGATATACGGACTGATCCTCTTATCATTGGGGAAGTTGGCGTCCGGACGGCGCCTCGCTGATTAGTTCCTTGGGATCTTTGACGTTTTCTCTTTTGCGCACCGTGATTTTCTCCTCACGCCGATGGCAACGGGAAATGCGAAAAGGGCTACAGGAAACCATGCCTTTAACATCAACAAAATGGTTCCTGGTTCCTGCAAATTGATGTTTGAACCACATCTCCAACAGACTGGGAGATATGATGAAGTTAGACTCTTAGGATGAGTTTCCAGTTTCCAGTTTTCCGTTTTCCCATGGTTTTCCCGCCATTTTTCCAGGATATGAGTGGATCCTCGTGACCGGATGCGGTCGTGATGGTGGGCTTATTGAGATCCTCCTTGACCTCACACTGCGGACGCACATGACGAGAGGATTCTCTGTGATGTGATGCACATTTACTGTTTGTCATAGAGCAATGATATAATGTGTAAATATATATATATGCATATATATATATATACATGAATATATATATATACACATGAATATATATATATACATGAATATATATATATGATGTGTATATATGATGTATTATTCTTAATACCATTTATTATAAAAACTTAAATGTATATGTGTAAGTATACCAGGGTTGGCTTTCCATAAGCCATTTTGATTACCCCATTGCTTGACGTTTCCCGCAAGCCACCAAAATCCTTCGCCATATGCACAGCGGCCCCTACAAAGATCTTATAGTATATATTGCTGCTTCATGATCCATGATGTTCCATGCTTAGATATAATGGAATGATATATTGTATATATCTAAAATGCATATTTTACATAGATCTTATAGTATATATTTCTATGGATGATGATCCATGCTTAGATAAAATGCACACACATCTATCATCATCCATAGAAATAGAACTGCAACCACCGACTTCACGAACAAGACTCAGATCCAAGTGGCGGTGTAGGCCGTGCCCATGTCGAGCATCGTAATGTTCTGTGGGTCAGACTTCTTCCTGGTCCTGGACGGCCGGAGAAGTTGTGCATAGTTGTGCTGTGCCCAAGTTGTTCCATGAGAAATTCATCTTTGTCAGCCATGTTATATTCACTACCCTCCTGTGAAAGCCTGGCTTGGTACTTAAATGATCATAGGGATTATCCCATTAATAATGTTAATCATAGGGATTATTCCAGGTATTAAATGTACTCTATCCATCTCTATCCAGGGGATGGGATTGCCCAAGAGGGAGCTGAGTTTGATCTTCACTCAGCTCCCAGCGTGAGTCGTGGCGTCTCAGCATCTGCGGGTTGTTGCACACGTCGCGAGGACTGGCCGCGCAGCGGCTCGGTGTGGACAACAGGATTGATGTACCATTTTTTTGTAAGGGAAATGTCACAAACAACAACAAAATTTGGGGAAAAAAACATGAAAAAACCATGGTTTTCTATGATTTGGTTTCCTCGAATCAATCCATGTTGATGTTGGCCAAGGAAAAACACCACTCCGCAGCGTTGCTGTCGCCATCACGGCCATCAATGGCCCCTTCCAACTGCTCCAGGATCTTGGATGCTCTTTAAAATCCTTCCAGCAATATTTGAGATGATGTGTGTATACATACATACAAACATGTGTATATATATATACAGTATACATATGTATATATATATATACATATGTATACATGTGTATGTATATATATATATATGTGCTATCATTTGTTTATAACCGTATATTTATACCCATCATCTATCATCTATCAACCAGTCAAAATTGGATCATCACTTCCCCTACTGTTCAGGAACCGCTGGGTCCTTCCGCGCAGATCGCGCCGCACCCATGGCGCCAGCCATGCACAGGGCCATTCCGAGCCTCGCACGTTGTGGCGAGGCGACTGATGGGATAAAGGGGGTGGTGACCCCCCCCCAAAAGGATATATCTCCTAGGGATACCACAATACCATGGGTATATCGTAGTTCTAATAGGGATATATAATGATGTGTGTATATATAATTATACAATGGGATATGATGCCGATGTCATGGAGAATACCATGGGATACATATATATATATATATGCATACATACATATGTATATGTATATATATATATACTTGTATATATATACGTACATATATATACACGTATATATGAAGGCCTCCAGGGTATGTTTGTTGCTTTGCAAACCCCTTTACACTTCCATGAAAAGAAGCATCCAATCTGACCTACAGCAATCGAAGCTAATCGAATATATCGATCTATCTGTTTACCTATCATCCTTCCATCCAAGGCAATCCCAAATTATCCAATCCAGTCCAATCCAATCAATATCTAGATAGAGATTGTATACCCACACTTAGTTCTTCCCTAGTTGCTTAGATCCTTTTTCTTGTACCTCACCAACCCACGCTGTTTTTCGGTGAACCATGCTGGCCACCTTGAAGCTCCTTTCCGTTCACGTCCATCGCTTCCACTCAACGCGGGAGAAACCGCCGCAGGCGCCTGCGCTTGACGCAACTGGACCCAGAAACCGATGGGTTGGTGGTTTTTGATGCGTGTTTTTCGTATCTTGCTGGCGGTTTTGAGCTGGGATTACCACATCAAATATGTGGATTTAAGATGATTTAAGCCGTCTAAGCTGACCCCAATTGAGTTCCACTGTGGCACAACTTTTTCTGTGCTCCTGCCTGCACGCCCGCTTGAAAGATTGGCGGAGCGAAGCGCCTTCCAGCTGAAAGGATTGGTTTTTTTCAGGAAAATCACAGGAAACTATGGGATTTCCATGATTTACCATGAAAAATGGATGGTAAGACAGCAGAATTGCCTTCAATGACCTAGAACTGCCTACGGAAGTCGTATGTTTGTCTTCAGACACTTCTGGTGACCGAAAGAATGTGTCCAAGTATTTCCTAGAGCTTCACTGGCTCACTGTTTCACTCTATTCCACCAATCGTTTCAAGCAATGCTGGGAAGCCCCCGCGGAAGGGATGGAAGAAATGCTGCAGATAAAGACGACATGGCACCGCACCGCACAAGCTGCGGAAGGTCCCACACGAAAAGTCGCTGTCCACGTGGCAAGTTGCGTCTGTTCTGTGCGATGTGTATCGTCTAACGGAAAACGTTCAGTGGAATGTACCAAGATCTATCTGTGGAACTTGGTTGTTTCATATTTTTTGCATAGGCTTGAGCAGCACTGTCAAGCTTTGGAAGAAAGTCTAAAGCTGTATGACGCATGCGCAACCCATCTCAAAAAACGATTTGGTGGACGGAGGACAAAAACGAAGGCTCTACCTTTGGTGAATTGGAAAATTGCTTGGGGCTACTGAGTAGTGCCTCCACATCAAATGGTTCCCGTTCAGAACCAAAGCCCTCCCATCGCACAATTTCACATCACAGCAGTCACAGCAGGGCCGGCCAATGGGCCGGAATGGGCCGGAGCGGTTGGTCGAAAGAGGCTGAATTCCATTTGCACAGTGCTGCACGGAGGTTGGTTTGCTGACTTGCCACAGTCTTGGAGTCGCTTCCCAGATTCCCGATGTTTTTAACAGAATCACCCTCAGCAAATCCAGGTGATGAAATTATGGAATCAATATCAAATCCAGGTCTTTTTTCCACCTGGAATTGCCAGGAATGCAAAAAACACCCTTATATAGTACAAGTAGTTCTGAATAGTTCTTACTGGTCATATTCTACACTGGTGAATTACTCCATTGAACCACCATCCTCAGTGCTGGAAACACGCCGAGATGTGCCAGAAAAGCTGCTGCAAGTGTCACCTACAGAGGAAATTGCTATGAAAGTGGAGAAATCCCTATTTTTGTGTAAGAAAACCTATCCTGGTTCAATGGGAAAATGCCATATATATATATAATTACACATATAATTTATAATCATATATCATTCTTATCTTTACAAGAAAAGAAACTGTCAGTTGAGTTTCACGCTGCAAATAGACTTTGATGTTCTGCCTCTTTCAAAACGCCTTCATTTCTGGCACTTCAAAACAGGCACATCTCTCCGCATCGACTTGGATGATCACTACATATCACTACCTCGATCAATACCGATGACATCATACAATGGCCGAATGGCCATCCCTTATCATTCTATTATGGCATATCATGGCCATTGTTCCCCATCTTCCATCGTGAACTCCAGTCGTCTCACCTTGGGTGCAGTTTAGAAATTCAGACCTCAACGAGCCGCAACTTCCAATGCGCGCGTCAGGATGAAGTTTCTAGCGCCTGGCTCGGGAGATCACCGAGCCAAACCACCTGGGGGGTGCCTTGAGATTCCCGGTTTTTTGTGGATACCCTCTGGTTATGTCAAAATAGCTATTGAAAATGACCATTTGTAGTGAGTTTTCCCATCAAAAATGGAGATTTTTTCCATACGTTAAATTACCAGAGGGTAAATATGATGGCAACCTTCAGCAATTCAGCTGATAAGCCTAGAAAAAGTCCTACTCATGAACCCACAGGGGTCGCTTGGGCGCGACTTTTCTGCTGTTCCATCAAGATCATTCAAAATGTAGTCTTGACGCCTGAAGGCAATGGGTATTATCCAATCCCCTGTAGCTTCCTGCGGGTGGGTAATAGCGAGAGAAGGTAGTAGAACTGGCCAATAAATAGTGGCGTCTTACTCTTATTCCTTGCTGTGAGGGCTACGCGGCTAAGCGGCTAAGCAACGGGAACACCCCCCGCCCCAAACAGTGCAACGCACGTGGAACACGCTTCATTTTTCGTCAGAAGGCGAGCAAATCGCAGAGCACTCCGAAGTCCAAACGTTCAGGTCCCACCTGCCAATGCAAAGGGAGTTGTTTGGCGAAACTGTCTCCCTGGTACGGCATTGCCAATGACCAGGTGGAAAGTTGGGTTATAAGTTACGGTGTCACCGCCAGACTTGGGGTTACAACTGAGTAGCCAAACGTGACATAATATGACTACAAAAATCCAACCACAACTAGTGACAACCCCAGCCCTAGCTACTCTTCACAATTTCAACATGTCACGTTTTTCATTCACGGCAATAAATTGACAATGCATCCCAGCTCTGAATTGGGTTGCTGCAAATCTCGTCCTTCTGCAACATGCGCATGAAATGGTGATTTATCATCATTTATCTGGGTAGAAAACAGTGTCATTCCCCTTTTCAATGCCATAGAAAAGTGTCATTCGCCGCTCATTTCCAGCTGTCAATCCTTTCCATCAAAAAGGGCCCCGAAATTCGTCCATTTTTGTTTCCTGGCCACCATGGCCTTGTCACAAGCAATAGACACACCCTGCAGGGTATGGAGGCCAGGGACGGTGATGACCAGTTCGATCGGCAGCCGTTTCCTGCAGGGAGCATCAATCGCGGTTGGATGGGTTGGATTTCTGCCCGGATTTTGGAGGTCGTCTGGGAAGATCCATTTTTTTGATTGTCTATTGCTGGTCTATTTTGTTGCTTCTGGACCTTTATGGTGGAGACTGACTTTCATCCGGCGGGTGGTGTTTAACCTGGTTCAGTCAAAGAGGGTAGCCAAGTCTATCCCTTCGCCATGTCTTACTCTTAAAAGAATGGCACTTTGAAACCTCGTGTTTCCCTTAAATAAAGGCCAAACCATGCAGAAGAACTTCTATATCCCAGATTCGCGTGATATCCCCATGATATCCCCATGATATCCCCATGATATTGTTTGTCTGATACCCACCAGTGTTGAAGGTAAACATGTATATTACCACTGAAACTCTACATATAGATGGCTAGATCCCCCCATTCCAAATTATACATCCCATGTTTAAAATACCCAAATTCCCTCAACAAATCATGTAAATTCATCACCCAAGTCTTCATAGTGGTATACCTACCCCTCTGAAAAATGATGGAGTTCGTCAATTGGGATCATGACATTCCCAATATATGGAAAATGTTCCAAACCACCAACCAGCTTCTATGGTTTTGGTCAAGGGACCTTCCCCACCTTCCGTCCCGTCCCGTCCCGTCGCGCCGCCTTTGCCCCGGTTGCAGCTGCAGGGGCCGTTGGCACGGCCCCTGGAGTTTCACCGCGCCCATCATGCGCAGGTCGAAGCCAACCTATCAATGGATTGGTTTAAGGGAAAATCTTCACCGGAAACCCAGGGTTTGACCATCATTTTTTTGGAAACCCAGGGTTTTGACCATCATTTTTGTTGGGGGTGTTCCTGTAAATTTGAAACCATCATCCGATAAAAAATTGAAACAATCCATTGGAAAATGGCTGGAAGATCGGCTGGAAATGGGAAGATGATAGGAAAATGATGGAAAGTCATGGGAACTAGATGGAACTAGGGGAACTACAGTAGCGGAGATATTTGTATATAGTTCTGGGATAAGTTATGGGTATCAATGTGATTGGAAAATGATGACGGGAATATCAAGCCATTTCCATTTTCGATATATATTTGGAAAATGATTTGGAAAATCCATTGGAAAATGGCTGATGGAAGAGTCATGGGAACATTCCATTGGAATATGAAAATGATTTGGAATCTCAAAATTGGAAAAGTCATGGGAATATCAATAGTTGTCTGAAGTTTGTGAAAAATAGTGAATCCCACTGAATTTCATCTTCAAATTCCTATTCCAATAGTCACCGGAGTTCCTGATGGACACATCAATAGGAAATTATAATCCATCGGAGATGTTGGAATATCACTGATGGGATCTTACGGAACGTTCCATGGGCCGTAGTAACTCCATAGCTGAGTGAAATTGCCGGATGGTCATATTTGATTGGAATATGCTGGAATATCAATATTGAAAATACAGAATATCAATGGAATCAATGGTTTAATAATATGGGAATATCAAGTTTGATGGAAAAAATGGGATTCTGGGCGATCCAGGGTGTTGGTGATTCAGAGACCTGACAAAAAAGCTGAATATGTCCAGAGAGCAGATGTCATCAGATCGAGAATCAGAAAGTGCATCCTGAAATGTGCGTACAGAGAATACAATGGAGGCAAACTAGGCAAACCATCCATAAAAAACACCATCCCCAATAGAGGTCTAAATTGGGACCATAGGTTTTGGGATCTGAAAGGACCAGTCGGGTTTATGGGAAGGTTTTCCTGGTGGGTGGGACATGATTTTCCCTAAGGCCCGAAGCTCCAACTTTCAGGACCATCAAAAATGCCACGTCGGAAAGTCCGCCAGGAGACTTTGGGCTGCAGCAGCTCCCCAGTCCGATTCGTCACCTGCCCAGGCTGAAGGCGAACGGCCAGGCTGTTGATCATAGGGGGGGGGTACCATTTTGGTAGTCAATGCCATCACTATCCTACAGGGAAATTTGAAGTGTTTCATCAACCAGGGATAACCATATAGCCATATAGCCTCCAGCTCCCATGTTCACCCCGTCTTTTTGTTCAATAACCACAAACCAAACTCGACCCCAACGACCGAGACGTCGGCTGGCCTGCAGCTCTAAGCTGAAGGGCTCCTCCACTTTCACCTGGGCGGGGCATTGCACCACCTGAAGGTCCAGGTCGAAGACCTCAGCGCCGACGGTGGAAGCACCAGATTTGTTGTGGGGGGAACGTGGAAATTCTCGGGGATTCTTTGACAGATTCAAGCCAAAGACAACATGGTCATCTTAATTATCGCAGAGGAAAATGATCAACAAAATGGGATGGGCCACCCAACTTCCAGACAAACCTCGCAAGCGTGGAGACCATGATTCATGGAAGCCCTGGGATGGTTTTCAAGCATCTGCAGAACTCTCCTGAACATCCTTCATCCACGGATGCCAGTGATATCCAAGTGCCATCCTATCCCCATTGTCCCATCCCAACCCATCGGGTCAAAAGTTCAGGCCCCGGAAAACCGCAGCTTCTGTTCATGTTTACTATTCACCATCCAAATTTAGGGATATCTAATTTTTTGACCCATATACCCCCAAAGCTTTCCATAAACTCTACTAATTCTAACAGAAACTATCAGAAACTCACCACCCATCCAATCATATCCAATCCTCATCCCCATCTGAGTTCCCTGCAGCCATAGCCTTCACCTGAATCTGGTGCCCTTCCATGCATCCGCGTGGACCATCGGGCACCTGCCAGCAGAGGCTCAGCACTCCCACGGCCTCCCGCTCTCGCAGCGCGGCCTCGGGACTTCGGCTTCACAAAAATATCCTCCGAACATAGCTATGGAAAATGAATGATACAGTCAAAGTCAACTTCAGTTCGATGATTTGCCATGATTTGCCTATTCAACATATAATCGATTTGGAAAATAGCTATGTATAGTATTGTATAGCTATGTTATTATGGGCTATCTTGAAGTTGATGGAAATCTTTGGATGTTTGGCACCAAGAAATGTCTGAGACGATGATGAAATCTCCGGACCCGCCATTCATGTGAAACACCCCCATCGCATGGTCAATATGTGATTTCATCCTCCAATAAACCACGGTTTCTGAGGTGTTTTTAGATTTTGGAGGAATGGCCAAGCAAGACCAAGACATTGAAACCACATGAAACCACCAAAAATCCAAGAACATCATCTCTCCGGTGCAATCCAGCTTCTCCAAGTCCTTTCATCCCATCCTCTTGGATCTGGAAATGGAGGTTTTAATCCGAAAATTTGTGACCATTTTTATAGGGAAAATGATGATGAACCCTGGAAACACTTGCTGTTTTCGTATCATTTTCAGGTACCGAACCCGCCACATCCACTTCGCCCCTTCCCCGTCTGCACTTTCCGTGCCGTCCGCGGCACCGAGTCAACTGACTCATCCTGTGGGGTCACTCGAAAGACCAGCGAGAAGCACCCGCGCTGTTTCAGCAGCGGCCCTGAACTACCTGCCGTTGGTTCGCGCAGATCATTCCACTGCTAAGGCCCTCCAGTTAGAAGTTAGTTTCGGTCGCCCATTGACTATATATCATCTTACATCTGGCATAAGCCATAGAAGTCACCTAGTTAAGAACCAACTGGGCTATCATAAATGAGCTATTAACTATCATTTAATCCCCAACTTTCACAACCAACCTTTGCCAAAAAATCCAGCACTTTTTAGCTCGTCAATATGGAGACCCAAGTCTCCAAGCCCCGGTAGCCACTTCCCCACATAACCACCATATATCCATGATCCTCATGTGTTCCCATGCTTGAAAACCTCGAAAGGTGATGGCTAAATCCAATTTTTCCCATCACATGATCAGATATACATATATATATATATACCCATAAAATGGTTGGCCTGACACCCCCAGTTTCGGCAAATCCGCCATGAAAAAGCTGAAGATGTCCCCTACAACTGATGAATTCTCTTTCTGGATAACTAATCATTAATCGACTGGTTATCTATCCCCATGAAATATCCTTATCAACGGATTTGATTTGTAGCAATCTCAACAAACATTGTCTAATATATATATACATACCACTGAATATACTAAGGAGTGGTAGAGAAAAAGCCAGTGTTTGTTGAAAATACCAGGCTTGTGGTATATATATATATATATTATATTATATTATATACCACTATAACATATATATATATATATTATACCAAATAGAATCATGAACTGAAGATATTCCCCACCCTTCCACCATCAAAGCTCGCCTATGATGGGATCCATTTCAGTGAGCAACTCGCTCTGCAGACCCTCAGCACAGTCCAGTCCCCAAGAGGACCTTAGATGAAACAACCATCGGAGGTGACGAATGGAGAAAAGGCAGATTTTTGTGGTGTCAGGGGAAATTCCATGTTTGAAAGATGAATCTTAGATGAATTCAGGTGAATTTTGATAAACTTTAGATGAGTTTGGAGGAAATTAAAACTTGTTTCCATGGCTGAAGAGAAAATACCTCTACTTTTGCATGCCTGAAGAGGAGATCTGTTGACGTTTCGTCCACGGCATATCATTGAACAATAGTAGTATATAACCCCCAGAAAATGAAGCTGGGAACATTCACATGACCATGTTTGTAGTCATTTATAGCAAAAGTTTTTGTCTACAGTTGGTATCCACACACACAAAAAAAAAACATGAAAAATCATGTCTAACAGTTGTATCATCATGTTTTTGTCTAACAGTTGTATCATCTATTAGTTTGTATCCACATTTGTTAAGTATCACCTTCTACCATTGATAATCACCAATAACTTGGATGCTATTGTGTGGGGCCAGTCTACAGTTGGTATCCACATTTCGCATGATTTACCAAAAAAGTCAGTAGCTATCATTGTTTTTATCCACACTTCCAGTCTATAGTTGGTATCCACATTTTTCCACAGGTGGTATCTACATTTCCCACGATTTATTAGAAAAGTAAGTAGCTATCATTTTTTTAATCCACATTTGCACTCTATAGTTGGTATCCACATTTTTCCACAGGTGGTATCCACATTTCCCACGGATTTTTATGGGGTTTTGAGCATGTCCAACTCACTTCCAACATTTCCAACTAACACTTACTTCCACATTTCTATCTGGCTGGTGGTTTTAACCATCTTGAAAAATATGAAAGTCAATGGGAAGGAAGACATCCCATATATGAAATGGAAAATAAATTTCATGTTTAAAACCACCAACCAGTAGTTATGTTAGTTCAACTGGATTATTTATAGATGATTTATCTATTAAAAATGGTGATTTTCCATAGCAAAATGCTGAACGTTTGCCACAGCAAAATGCTGAACGTTTGCCACCAACCAGCTATAGATGAGCCCTTTAAAAAGCCATGGAATTTTTCATCCCCAAACGGTCTCCGCGTCGCAGAAAAATGCTGCCCTCCGTGGAATTCTCCACCAAACCTTGGTCGCGGAGACTGGAGACCACGGTGAAATTCACACGACTTGGGGACTGTTGTTCCACTTACAAAGTGGAGATAATTGTATATATATGATATATATGATATATATATATATATGATATATATATATATATGATATATATGATATATATGATATATATATATTATATATTGTATATATATATATTATATATATACATGATAACCATAGTTGATATAGGGCGTGTATCCCCAATCATTTTTTGTCACCCCCGTCCTGCCCGTTCGTTGTAGCTTTGTATCGACAGCCAAATCACACTCCACCAGCAGCTGTCGATCCTTGGAAGCTACGGAATCCCACCTCCCAGGTTTTTTTTTAATGGAAGGCATTATCATCCCCCTAAAAACCATGGTGGTTTTCATAGTGTATGGAGAATAATATGATTAATGTTATTAATAATGAATACATCAGCCTATAACCTAAAAACATCTAAAAACCATTGTAGATGTAGGGGATGACATCAGTTAAGCTTGGGAGCATTCAGATGGGGGTGAAAAAAATGGGGGGATGGGATTTAGATGAAGTATATGCAATACAAGAAGCATCACTCCATACATTCAAACAACTACCAAGAGAGGTAGACGTTAATGCCCTGTATAACTTTTACTCTAAGAATCTCCGCACGTGATTTGTTACTAAGCAAAAATACTTGCGAGGACAAAATCTGCAAGTAACCAACCTGTCTCTGATACTATGTTACTATATGGTTTCATCATCTTCCACCAAATTTAACATATTTCTCAAGATTCCCCAAGTTTGCCAAAGAAGTGATCCGTGACTCGCCCATGGCATGACTCAGTTCCCCAAGAACCGCCTGCCCAGAGTCCATCTGAACGACGCGCTGCGACACCGCGAAGGGTGCCAGTGCAGGAAAGCGATAGGCGCGGCGGAATTGACCCTGGCGGCGATGCTTCCTAGGAGGATCCATCGGTGAAAAAAAATGGTCGAGTCAAGCAGCAAAGACATTTTGAAGGAAAAAAAATGGTGTGGCTCTCTTGAGGAGTATGGATTGAGGAGTAAAGAAACAGCAGAGCGCGATGGACCCACGGAACCTGCTCCCCGTTGCAGCTGTAGAATACGATGCACGTCAGCGCCTCGGGACGGTGTTTTTTTGCCAAGCATGTTCGATATTCCGCACGTGTCTACATGTCGATGTATATGTGTGCATACATGTGTATATATATATGATATATATATATACACATACTATATATGTGCTGTATATATATTTGTATATATATGTGTGTACACATACATTGCATATATGTATATATATATATGTATATATGTGTATGATACATGTATGTGGTGTGTATATATATATACATATACACATACGTGTTTATTTAGTTGGATATTTACGTTGGTTAATTTGTTTGATGCTTAAATTCCATTCATCTATTTTTAGCATCTATGAATCTATGCATATGCATACTGTACGGATAGTGTATGTTGTTGTGTAGTTGTGACTTCAATATCGGAAATGATCTCATTTCTTGCTAATCCATGGGAGGATTGTCGCCCATTGAAAATTGATTTTTTGGTGGACCATGACCGTTGAAGCAACACATGACCCACTCAAGAGCTTCTGCAAAGCTTATCCGTTGAGAAAGGCTTCATCACCAACAGGAAGAAATTTTGTGAGACACCAAGGTGTGACTCAATTATCCGATTGGGGGGTTACCAAGTGCTTCTGCAAATGAAGTCTTGACAGGTCATAGTGGATAGAAGATTTAAGATGATATAACCACCGCTCGTAGCGTATTATCAATAGAGTACCCCAATCCACTTGTTGTACAGATGACACCAACAAAATGAGGAGCTCTGTTTCCTTGGCAGATCGCCTTCCGCATGACGTCCTGCCCTTCCGGGTGACAAAACTGTTGTCAAATCACATGGATTTCTCCAAAACTCGAGTACAGCAAAAATCCATTGGTCATCTTACTCATTACAACTGCAAAAACGTGCAATTTCGGGCTAACCTAACCCCAGTGTTCCACAAATTCCACAAACCCACGGCTGCCGTCCAGAAAGCATACGTCCCCGCAGTGCTCAGTGGGTGTTCCACCAACGCATCCACAGAATCACCTCGCAGCTTGAGATCGCTGATCATCGAAGCACCACATTTTGACTGCGCTCTTTGGTTACCCTCTGGTAAACTGTTACATAGCTATTGAAAATGGCCATAGAAATAGTGGATTTTCCCATGAAAAATGGTGATTTTTTAGTTCGCTATGTTAATTTACCAGAGGGTACTTTGTTGCTTGGGGCTGTGTCTAAAACTCTGATTCTTCTGATTCTCAACATCCAAAACACATCATTTGAGCCACGGTCAACGGACTTGCTTGGTACCCCAAGTGGGTTGTTCAAAAATAGAGCCCAATGCACCCGTTGATCATCATTCTGTTCGATTGAAAAGTTGCTATAAAGCCTGGGTGAACACCCCATGTTCAGACACACCCATATTCAATATCCATTGGTTCCATCATGTTCCATCCCTATCTTTGATGGCTAAAACCTTTGGCGAGTTAAATCCCTCTTTCTGATGGAAAAACATCCATTTCAAATGCCAGCAGCAATGGAAAATCCACCAAAATCTATACTTTCATGATTCTCCCTGTCTATAAAGCTCAATTTAGAGGTCAATCACCATTTAATCACCATTTTCCCCCATTTTTGATGGTTCCATAGGGAACACCTGTTTATCTTCGGAGGATGCCCCATTTCCCATAGGAAAAACACCAGTTTTCCCCGCCTGCTGGCAGGTTCTTACTGGCTGAAGCCTGAGCAAAGAGCCGGCGGCGGCGAAATTTGTAGATGTTCCCCGGGAAAAATTGACAAGAATGGTGATTTCAACCAAGAAAAATGGTGATGTCAAGGTGATTTCATGGTGATTTGAAAATTTTGGCGGGATGACGTTCGCCGAAAAATGAAAAATGCCAAGCTGCTGTGTTCAGCAAGGTGTACTTGGAAGTTCCTGCAGGACAGCTGGGTCCAATCGTTCCCTGTTTGGTGGCCAGCTTCCCCCGCACCTATATCAATCTCCACACGCAAACCAACATTGTCAACCACATGGCCGCTGGTGTTGGTGACGTGCAAATAGCCCGTGAACTGCTCCCCCACCAGGCACTTCTGAAGCGCCTGGCCGCTCGAGCCGTTGGGGACAATCAACTCAGCGAA
Source organism: Cladocopium goreaui (assembly GCA_947184155.2). NCBI lineage: Eukaryota > Dinophyceae > Suessiales > Symbiodiniaceae > Cladocopium > Cladocopium goreaui. The sequence goes on along the minus strand of CAMXCT020000038.1, from coordinate 169,356 downwards.
GTGATTCCAACGCTGCAACCAATAATACAAACAAATCAAACAACAATAACAGTACAAATGGTATGATTAATAATAATAATCATCATCATCATCATCAGTACCTTCCTTTTCTATCTCAGGAAACCCCGCAATTATCTCACTTTAAACCCATCCAGTAAACTGACCTGACTCCGGGTTAAATCACCAACTTGTCAATAGCTAGAGAAAAAATATTTCTATGGCCATTTTCAATAGCGAACTGTAACAGTTTACCAGGGGGGTTGTCGGTATATCCCATTCAAATCCCATGACATAATCCATTCAATGGGGCTTGTGGATGGATTTTTTATATGGGATTTGAATGGGATAACTATGGGTCATGATTATTTGTAACATCCCATTGTATAATCCATATCATATCTGGTTGGTGGTATACCTACCCCTCTGAAAAATGATGGAGTTCGTCAGTTGGGATGATGACATTCCCAACTGTTTATGGAAATTCATAAAATTCCATGGTTCCAAACCACCAATCCGATTATATACTCTTATCCCATATAACTATGGAAAACCACCTTTTTTTGTGGGAAAATCACCATTTTTAATGGTCCCACCAATCAGATATGGTCATAATCCATCCATCTCATCCCAGGCACCATGGGCACCAAAGCTTTGGGCACCGCAGGGCCGTCCAGGGATACCTCGCTGCTCAGCGGCGCCATGCTGGGCTGTCGGAGCCGCATCACCTGCACAGGCTGGGCAAGGGGAGCGCCCTGATGGCAGGTCTACCATTCATCTTTAAATATCTGTAGACACATGTGTCTATGATATATATGATATATATATATATGTATATACAGTACATATGTGTCTGTATGACTGTATGTGTATGTGTATGTATGTATATATATATGTGTGTATATATGTATATACTAATAACTATATATTTAAGCATAATAGTAACAATACAATAACCATGATGATAATACTAATAAGAGTAATAAGAGTAATCGCATTGATAATGATGATGGTATAAGAATGGAACGATAATGATGATAGTAATAATGATATCTATTAATGATAATGATGCCTAACTATAGATATATCATATAATGTCTTGGATTGATTGATTAATTGATTGCTTGCTTGCTTGCTTGATCGCTTGATTGATTGATTGCTTGATTGCTTGATTGATTGATTGGCATTGATTGGCATTGATTGGCATTGATTGGCATTGATTGGCATCGATACACATTGACAAAGCTTGAGATAACTTCGAGACCTACCCCATGTTTCATCTCCATTTGCTTGGAAGATTATCCAATCGCTTTTTTGGTTAGTAGCCATAGTTATAATCATGGCATAATACATAGTTATAACCATGGCATAATATATGTATGTATATATATATATGTGTATATATATATATGTTGGTATATTATATATATACAATTATATACATAGCTACGAATCGAGGACTTACGATCACCAGGGCAAGATCTCACCATTGTCGATCCGTGGGATGATCTCACCAGGAACTCACCGATTTTTGTAGCTGTCAACCCTTCAGAAAAATTCTCTCAGCTTGATTCATGGGAAGTCAGTTGAAAACCAAGGGTGCTGAATTCAGCAATCAGCTGCTTATGACTTTGTCTCAAAATGTGGATACCCCATCGTCTAGCAATCGTTTGAAAGGGGAAAATTGACGCAAATCATTATAAAACACCAGAAACCATGACGGCTTTTGGAGTACCTCATTTTGATACATACCCAAAATTACCAATGAAACCGTGAATTGACCATAACATTCCTATAAAATGACCATAAAAATCATCGTTCCAGTCCCACCTTCAACACCAGCGGTTCTGGCTGCATGGCGAAGCGAGGCGAGGCCCGGGGCGCGAAGGCGTGAAGGGCTGACTTTCTGTGGCTAAACCAGGTACGATTCCGATGCACATCCAAGCGATCCATAAGGGCTAATGATATTCCAAGGTAATCCATGTGATTTACTGGGATGATTCAAGTGATTCAAGTACCCAAAGTTTCCAAACACGGAAACTTGCGAACTGACTCGGAGCTGATAGATGTGCCCTTCATGACCCCAAGCTGTCTGGTGGATCAACTGATCAACAACCACCTGCTGTGTGTTTTTGGTCCTTCGGGCATCTTTCACACATATATATTATATAATATATATGGATGCAGGACTTGCTGAAGCTGCAGCATTCGGCATGGGTTTCAAAGGGGCGGGATCATGCAAATGTCGTACAGCGTACGAAATCATTGTTCCAAACGAGGAAAAGGCAGCCTGTTTTGTGCAATTCCACCAGTTTTTAGTCATTTGTCACATGTCTCCCAGATCCTTTAAGGATGGAGGACGCAAAAATGGCACGTCAAAATTCCCGGCTCACAGTGCTCTGGCCCCGTGACAGCGAAACACCTGTGGGTGATGCCACAGATTCGGACCAGTTGCCGCCAGTGAGCATTGACTCAATCTTCTGCAAACGGTTGTACCTGTTCAACCCCGACCGGCACGAAGAAAGCATAATGCAGCATACCAAATATACCAATATAGCGACCCGCAATATAAGATAGAAGAGGAATGTCCTACTAAATAATTGTACACGACTTTTCTATCTTTTTGGGGGTTACTATGATGTATCATTGACATCAAATAATGATTCTGTGGTCTATATCATTGTCCTCATTGAATTACCAGTGAATCATCATCCTCAAGAAAAACTCGTGATGCAAAGGATTGAATTACCATCATTGGCTCTACTGAATTGTCATCATGGTCCTTATTGAACTACTAGCATCATCCTTACTACCAAGGCACATGAATTGAAAAGCTCTTCTCTGTTCCTTGTTCATCAGGTGCGTAGTGAACATCACCGTCTGAAGGTCTATACTTGTTGCTGCCCCCTTCATGCGAACACATGCATTCGCAAAGGTGATTGCATCGATGGTTGGCTCTCCCTGCAGTTCCACCAGCATCTTGAAGAATGTCTCGGCATTTTTGATATCAATTCCCCTGGTCTGTAGGTAGGATCTAAATTGATAGGTTTCCAGCAGATTCTGAAACTCCTTGAGGCCAACCTCGGATTTCGAGATGGCGTTTTCAAAACGCACCAACTGCTGTATTCCCCAGTAGATTCCCCAAAAAAAGTTTTTGGGAGGCGATAAAAAATAACCAAAACATACCAAAGTATTCCCAGCATTTTCCAAGCAACTTTATGTTCTCCCTCTTCATCGGTCTGCAGCATATCCGCAAAAAGCTGGGCCAACATTTGGGTATCTTCAAAGTCTCTCAACCTGGCAAGTGATTTTTTTCAACCAGGCAAAAGTTCACTGAAAATGATGGGGAAAACCCTACAAAATCCATGGTTTAGGGAAACAACATATGGGGGGTGACCCTGTCATTTTCAGTGCAATTTGGGCTTTTGGTGCTCTTTTTTGGGTCTACCCATTGTTTGATTGTCATTTTGGGATTACCCCTCAAGTGGACAACAAACCCAAACACCATATTGCTGATCATATCCCCATGAATAAATCCCAAAAAATAGCCCTTAAATATATAGGGCCTATCAATATTGCTGGTGAAATCAGGTTCTTTAAACCTCTCTAGATCCCTTTTCTTTAGGTCGTCATCTCAGTGGCTGGAAAATCCGCCATTGATGCATGAAATCCCGGCATCTGTAAACAGGACCAAAGATGTCCCAGCCAGCCATGTTTGATGACACCAGAGGGTATGAACCAATATTCCATTCATATTCCATGAAAAAAAACATGATTTTGGTGAGACTGTGGATGGTTGCGAAATCCTGCCAGTTGATTGCTGGTTAGTTTATCCCATTCTTTATAGGGTTTTTTACTATTCAAGGTGGTGCAGGATTTCGCAACCATCCACAGTAAGTTGCCATTGTCCCTCATTTTTTACATCCCTGTATTCCCTGAGGATTGGAGGGATATTGATTCCTCAAAAAAAACTGAGGAGTAAATGATTCAAATCCATAACATCCCTATAAATCCCAACGATTTCAATCGCTGTTCACCAGGGAAAATCACCCCATCGCCCAGGAACTGCTGCTCCACCACCAGCAGATCGATGTCCGGCTGCGCTAACTTCAAGGCCTTTTCCACAAAGGTACTGGTGACCTCGCCATCGGTTTGCTACGAAGAATGAGCTGTCTATTGGAAGATTATAGCTATTGAAAATGACCATTTATAGTTGATTTACCCATTAAAAATGGTGATTTTCCATAGTTATGTTAAAGGTCTCCCCCATTGAAGTAGAAAAATCATGTGATTACCATATGATAAAAATATATGATACATCTATGATAAAAATGAGATACTATCTATCGGTAAATGTGTTACATAGATGTGGAAAGCCTACCATTTATGATTCACGGCTTGTCCACATCGATGTAAACGTGTACCCTAGGGTAACTGAAGCTTCAATAGTAAGTGCATCTACAGTGAATGAATGTTCATGTACATGATTTATCTATCATTTCTAAATCCATCTATAATTTATATATGATTTATCTATCATTTATCTATAAATCATTCATAAACCCAATGTTTTTTGCTGTGCGTTTATAAATCAACCTTATTGGGGATACTACCGATAGCCGCATTGCTGATCATTGCTGTAGCGGGCGAATCTCAGCCACGAACGAACACACACCTAACTTTATGAAGGAAAAATCTGTTTTAACCATCGAGCTGTGGTTGTTCAAAGCATCTCAGAAGATGACATCAATTGGAAAATATCACATATATATATATATACATATGACATAGTATAATATCTCTGTATAACTCGATTGGAAAACACCAATCGAGTTTGATGTATCGAAAGAGGATATCCAGGAGTCTCCTACAATGATCTCCCATGAGTTGAACGATGACTGAAGATATCAATGGATTAATGACACTGGTGATACGACCTCAATATGTTCTTAAATGTTGTGCAGCACTAGTGTTATAATACAAAGATAATACCAAGTATATATACATATATATATATACACACGTACATGTATATATATATATATATTATATATACACATATGACTGAAGGAAACTGGTGATCACTGGAGCCACGGCTTCTTGCAGCTTGACTAGTTGGTGTCCATGCTTCGTGAACCACACCTTCCCGGGATCACCCTAGAGCTCTGAGTTTTCATGGTGTTTTTTTTGCCCCGGATATGTAAACTCTGTGAGGAGCATGAAGATTGGGTCCCCGTATTCGTAAACTGATGTTTTTTTCATGAATTGAAGCATACCTTGAATCTCAAGGCTACTACCAGGTCCGTCGAAAAACAACACCGGATCACAGCCAAGGCGCGATATTCCAGACCGAAATGAAAACAAAAGCCACATAAAAAACGAAGGCTGCTGGAAGTATTGACCCGGAAATCAAAAGAACCTCGTAAGGAACATGCCAATCAACTCCAGATGTAATCGCTTGGAAAAGCGTGATCAGGGTGATTTGGACAGACCCAAAGTACTGATAGAGCAAGCCGATCTCCTCTGGAGTCCTCTCGTCGCCTTCCTCTTGAAGGAAGCCAACCAGGGTCTGTTGCACCAAGAGCGCAAAGATATACATCACAAAGATCAGCATGACGATACACCACATGCAATTCAACAGGGATCCCAGCACGCAATCCAGCCTGGATGTTTGATTCATGGCATCTGCTTCAAAAGGCACCAATAGGGGGTACCCTCTTTATAATCCCCACTATATTAATTATATCCCAATATTTCCACATAAAATCACATAAAATGCTAAGAATCATCAACCAAGCACTCACGATATCCTCATGATTTCTTGGTTTGAACCGGGTATATTCCCCATTCATGATGACCATCAACCAATGCTCATCAAAATGAGCGGTCATATTATATAGTCATATTCCCCATCATCCCATTATAATCCCGTAAAAATTAAAAAGTTCTTCCCAGTAGATTTCGCCGGGATATTCCCAGTAGATTCCAATAATTCTGTCCCAATGTATTTATCATTTCTCAATGAAACATCATGATATCAATCCCATTTTACCACGATTTTTGTTGCTCCCCTCCCTCAATCGGGTTCGAGAAAAAACCAGGCAGCATCAAGCGCAGTTCGCTGAAGACCCTCAGTGTGCGAAAGATCCGCAGGATCTTGACCTTAGCGAAAAAAGAACAGCCCTTCTAAGCTTGAAAACGTAGCGTGATCGCCCGGAAAGGGTGCCTCAAAGAGACCATGTACATAAATAAATCAAATGAAATAGAAGAGAATAAAATAAAACAAAACAAGTAAATAGTTAAATACATGCGTATGTATATATATCTTGAGAAAAAAAAGGATGTGTCAAAACCCTGTACCGCTGCAGTTCACATCAAAATAGCTGGGATTTATGGATGTTCAGGCGGTATTGACGCATAGCCATATATGATATATGTTCTTCCACCTTGGTAGGTCCTGCTTCCAAACTCCGCCGGAATAGATGATGAGCATTTTAGGACAGCGCCCATGGCCCCTTTGAACCCAATGCTTTGGGTCAACCTGGGGATAATTTAGATGGTTGATACCAAAAAATGATCCAAAGTTTATCAACCATGTTCGACATTTTTCTTTTAGTGAACAAAGTGACCCATCCTCCGTTTCTTGCACCGAAAGAAAGATAGATAGAGGTTTCCGTTTCGTCATGGACCAAGTCATCCAAGTCAGTAGACCATGACTTAAGGAACTTAAGGAGTGACTTGGGGATCCCCCGGTGACTTAAGAAACCCCTAAAACTATAGATATATCATGATATATCTACAGTATATAGGATAAACATGGATAAACCATAGTTAACCTAGTTACAAAATGCTACAAACCATAACCATTTCAAGGTACCCTCATTTTAGGAACTCCCAAAAAAAAACAAGCAACAGGTAACAACTGAAATCATCTCAGCGACGATCTTGCACAATCGCAAGAGTCTCAGGAAGCCCAAGTTCACTGGATCACTGCTGCGTTGACTGGCGAAGAGCACTTCAGAGGCCAAGAGGTTCCTGCAGGATTTGGCAGGACTTGGACCCCCAACATACCCAAAACAATGGAAAATGGAGGAAAATGACAACTAAAAAAACCGTACTTTCCCCTTTTCCCACTGGGAAGCTTCAAAACATCTCGGCAAAGCCAGGGCTCTCGACGATGGAGAAAAGCACCAGGAGAAAGTCGAAGCCGTTCCAGGCCCATTCTGAGTTCCAAAAGAAGAAGCCCCGGTGCACCACCAGTTTCAAGCCGACTTCCAGGACATAACAAGAGGATAGAACCAGATCCTTCCAGTTGCTATGAAAATGCTTCTCAGATTGGTTCAGAATATGGATATTATCGGATTCACAACATGCCGTTTGTAGATCAGTTTCCAATCGGGACACGGGATTTCTCCACATCTGTGCTAACGAAAAAACACCTCGGGTGACCGGGAAAATTTCACAAAAACCTGAACAGCAAATCTGGGAAGCCGTAACCCTGAAGAACATGGGGGTTGAGCCGCCAATATTCTGCATCTCATAGTCGGTCGCGAAGAAGATAAAGACTGCATTGGTCAAAATCACCTTTAAGCGCAAAGAGCCACAAAAGGGTCCAAAACATATGAAATCCTATTGATATCATCAGCTCATGATTATCTCATTCTGGGGGTAGCAAAAATGATTGAAAATCGAAAATCCACTGAAACCGTCAAGCAGTGACAATGGTGGACAGCAGTCCAAAGATCTGGCTGCCGACAAAGTTGGCCAAGCAGCCTTTCCGATGAGGTTCCTTCAGCGTATAGAGCATGTCAAAGAAGCCAGAGATGGAAAGGAGTGCATTCCCAAAGAAGCGTCCGCAGCAGGACGGGTTTTGAGAATATTGGAGAGAATTCACCATGTCTACAAATGAGCTCCGCATCTCACGCCCTGCATCTCCCAAGCCGTTGATGGAGTACATGTTACCAACGCTATCCGGAAATCTCGCGATGGAACTTCCCTTGGACGAGTCCCCATGAGCTCGGCCATTGCGGCTTTTTTGGGGCGAAGGTGACGCGCTTGGGGACAAGCTGCCGAGCGAGGCAGGGATGGGTCGCGATCGAGTGGGCTTCATGCCTCGGAGCCAAAACAAACTGAAAAATCTTGGAGATTCGTTTCCCCCATTTCTGGTCCAATGGAAAGATGTCAAAAACTTCAAAAAATCCCAGATGCCCGAGGAATCGGCATCCGGGTGGAGATGGTGGAGATGATGAAGATGATCATCGCTGGGCGCGGGCTTCTCACTGACCCTCTTGGAAAACTGCACGGAATGCAGTGCGCGCTGGTCGCTGCTGACGGAGACTTGTCGCTCCGGCTGGGAATCCGGTGTGGCTGCCTCCAGGTGTCCTGCTCCAAGACCCGCTTCGAAGCGCATCTTTTCTAAGAAGAAGGACAAGGTCAACAGCATGTCTTCCTCCTGGGAGGATGCCGGATTTATAATCTACCCCATAAGGCCACCCACTCATCAAAAGTCCTAAGTGCCTTGGTGGTGTTTACTGCTTGAGATTGCAAGATCTGCTGGTACCTCACAGCAGTTCGGCCTATCAATATCTATCAATCACATGCACATAACTTCCCATACAAGAACCTCTACTGCCCAACCATCACTTCAACCTCTCCTCCGCCACCAACTTTGCCACTTCTGCATGCTTGGATTGAAACTTGCTCAGAAACTCAGCCGCTGTATCTGCATCTGTCGCACTGGCCTCATTTTGAGACTGGACCACACAACAGGATGACAGTGACATGGCACACCCAGCGCGTAAAAGGCGCGTCCGGGACGCGCGTCCCAAGAGATCAAGGAAACGGCTGCCAGAGATCGCTTAACACAAAATACTTGGCTCACCAGTTACCATTGGGAAAATCAAACATGGCTGGGAAATCCATAGAAATCCCGTTAAAAATGAGGGAAAATCATCGAATTGGGAATGTTCCAGCAAGCCATGCTTGATTACCAGGAGTTGACCATGGATGTCACTGTTTTCATCATTCAGAGTCGTTAAACAATCAAGTGGGTTTTGTCTGAAAATCCAGGGGAACCCCCAAAATTTAATGGTGTATCGCCATTTTCCTGATTATTTGATTGCCATTTGGGGAGTTAATCCCTCGTTTCCAGACATCATCTTGTTGGTTATATCATATCCGTTATATGTCATTATATCCCTATTATATCCATATTATATCCCTGTTATATCCCTATTATATCCCGATGCTTCATGTTTGAACCCCAATTTTGGTACACAAATCCACCATAAATCAACTCTAAATCCATATTTGTGGTAGTAAAATCCCCTTGGTCCTCCCATGTTTCATGATAAAATCCCCCATATTTGTTGGTCAATCCATGTTCCATGGTGAAATATCATGGTTTTCCCCCATGTTTCATCGTGTTTCTGTCGCTTTTCTCTCGCATTTTGATGGTGTTTCACCCACAGCTCCGCCTGGTATGTCCACCTGCGTGCCAGCCACACGCAGATGTAGGCGGAACCGCAGACAGCGCTCCAGGAGTTCCACAAGAAGAGTGCCTGGCGTCGTTCCATGCGTCGCACGGCTGAAACCCATGGACCGATGGTAGAAAATTTTGGATCATGATTCATGATGGACCATCGAAGACATCTGAGATATGAATAAGACATAAGTATGTACCATCAAATTTGGAAATTATTATTCTTATCAATAACATCTTGGAGATATGATACATTGAGAATTTCTGGAAGATGCTGCGACTTTATATGCATGTCCAAAATTGATAGATGCTGTGGATGTATTAATATACATATTTTATATTCTATATATATATATCATATGATACAAAGATGGTAAAAACCATCTTTAAGCCACCATCTTATTATATACATATGATATAAGTTCCATATCCGGCAATAGCCGGCACCTGTCCCAGCTGCGCTCCGATGTACTGCGCCATGGAGCCACAGAGAAGACCCCAGGCCTTTGGAGATCATCTGGGTTTAACCCAGATAAAAAAAAGGTATGTTCTATTAATATATAAAAAAATATCATATCTGGTATTCTATGTATATCTATATATGATATAAATGCCTAGATTTATGGCCAATCTATATGATATCCATGAATGAATATCCATGAATATCCATGAATATCCATTTAATATCCATTTAATATCCATTATGTAATGGGATAGATCATGATATATCTACTATATAATTACTGGTTGGTGGTATACCTACCCCTCTGAAAAATATGAGTTCGTCAGCTGGGATGATGACATTCCCAACTGAATGGAAAAGTAAAATTCATGTTCCAAACCACCAACCAGTCATAGTTGGTTCTTGTTTCAAGATGTTTGAAAACTTTTAAAGCTGTAAAAAGTTGGATTTAACATGATTTAACTAAGGTCATCAAATGTGGGAAGAATCAGAACAAAAAGTGGTTTTGCTATGGAAAATGGGGAGAAAAAAAACCAGGAAAATCTGTGGATTAATGGGACAGAGGTTGCATTGCATTTTGCAAGTCCAAAGGCACCAGACATGATGTCATCACTCGATCACAAAATAGGGAGAGACCACAACGATTTTTGAAAGAACCAGCTTGAAACCAAATATAAAGCAAATTCATGTTCATGTTGAATGTATATGTCAAACCAGCTTATGTATATGAAAAAAAATATAATGTGTGTATGTAATATACGGATTCAAAAGTACATACTGAAAAAATGAAAAAGAGTGTGATCAGACTCAACTTGCATCAAACTCCATGGGAGAAATCCCACCTGTTGGTCCTGAACCCTCAGCTTTTAAAGGTCAGTTACTAGGTCAGCTGTTTTGGCGGTTGAAATCCCTCTGTTTTTCTAGGTTAAATCATGTGAAAATTCCCTAAGCTGGCTGGTTCATCCCCCATATTTGGCTGGCTAAAACCCCCCATCTTTAGTGTTTCAATGTCTATCGTTGCAAGCCTTATCAGCATCTTGTGCACCCGGACCAAGCGCACACCCACATCTGCCAAATGCGGGGCCTGGCGCAGATTGGGGATACCCCCCACTCATGGCCACCTGATGGGAAAATGATTATTTATAACCCATTCAAAATTGCGGGTAACCCATTTTGAGACGAACGAATACATAGATGCCTTTCTATCTCTAAATTTGCATACGTACAATCCGTACAATATGCATATATATATATATGGATAATTCATCCAGTATATGTGCAGTATATCCATATAGTTGGTGTGACAGTAGCCAGACTGTCTACATAGTGCTTCATGGTATATGTATGTTCGACCTTCTTCTGTTGCTTTGTTCAGCCTGTCGAAACACTCATGTGATGGTGGCAAGCGAGTTGATGGGCAAAAACAAGGTGCCGGGCATCTGAGGGGGCCCCCGCTGTTGTCACTTTTCAAACATTTTACAGGGGGGACCACAAAACGCTGAAAAACGAAACTTTAGCATCAGGAGCATTTTCATCATCATCATCATCATCATCATCATCATGTCATGATCATCATCATCATTTACATATCCATAACCATCCACCTAACACCCGCCCTACGATCTGCAAGTGCATGAAAACGTACAGCAGCGTAGCATGACGTATGTGTGCAAGTGCATGAGAACGTACAGCAGCGTAGCATGACGTATGTGTGCAAGTGCATGAGAACGTACAGCAGCGTAGCATGACGTATGTGTGCAAGTGCATGAGAACGTACAGCAGCGTAGCATGACGTATGTGTGCAAGTGCATGAGAACGTACAGCAGCGTAGCATGACGTATGTGTGCAAGTGCATGAGAACGTACAGCAGCGTAGCATGACGTATGTGTGCAAGTGCATGAGAACGTACAGCAAATGACGCTATTATCCCACCCCACCCCCCCCCTCGTCTATGACGTTGTTTTTAGTGTAATGTCAAAAACTGACAACAGCGGGGGCCCCCTCAGATGCCCGGCACCAAAAACAACGACAGTGGGGACACAAATTTAGGCCGATTCACGGAAGAAACTTCTAGAAAATCCAGCTGGGACTCATCTGAAGGGAAACTTTCCATGTACATCCCTGGTCCTACCCAGCAACATTGATTCACAATCCATGGAGACAAGATTCCAATCAACTGAGGGACAACAACGCAAAGTGCATCACCAAACACTACCCTCTGGTAATTTGACTATAGAAAAAAGCCAGGATGATTCCCAGTAAAAATGCTGAGTAAGTCCATTGCTATCTTACCTTACCAGGTTTTTTTTTTTAGCCGGTCATAGGGATGCCACAATGCCCATCTTGGGGTTGTGCTCTCCGCACTGCCCCATCCTTCTCCGACATATCTGCCGTGAGCACGGCAGACACCACTGCACAACAGCTGCTCAGCAAGAGGCCAGCTGTCACAGATACCTCCAACTGGATTGGCCCAAAATGGTGTGGCTAAAAACACCATAGGGAAATGGTGATTTAACAAACACAAATGATGATTTAATGTAATTTATAGATATTTTTATAGCTGCTTTGTGATAGCTAAGTTGGTTTATGACTGCCTAGGCTAGGCCTGTGTGGTTTATGGTTGGGGCTGCACATGACGTATATCCTACCACACAAGGATGGGGAACTCAGGAACCTTGCGCGGCGCGATCAAAAACTACCATCAATCAGCTATCATTATTTCGGGGGCTCTTAAAATCTAAGGGGAAACAAACACCTTCATGTTTTCCCATGAAATTGCCATTTCAATTTATATTTCATTGCTATACCCAAGTTTCGTATCTCATTTGTGACCCATGACTTTTGGGTCTCAACAGCATCCCGATGGCTCGCCACGGCGACACGGCTCGCCACGGCTCGCCACCTTCATCGCAGTGGTGAAGTGGAAATTGGCCTCAGATCTTCGGGGCATCACGACATCGAGGTGAGGAAAATATGTGGTTTTTTAACACCAATTTATGGTACCCGGCCTGGTAATGACTGTTACAGTTTGCTATTGTATAGATGGCCCAGTCGAAATAGTGGATTTACCCATTGAAAATGGTGATTTTCCATGGTTATGTTAGTTTACCAGAGGGTAATGTTTATAGGGACAAGAAGGTTAAAAACACCATTGACACAGCCAGCGATAAACAAATTGAATGCAACAAAATCATGGCAATAAACTATGAGATGCTGTTTTTTTCCTTAATTTTCAAACCAACCCAAATGATCTCCACATTCCGGAGGATTGGGGATCTATTTCGGAGTGTGTTTCCACAAAATGTCCACCTGGTAGTTAACACTCCCATTTCTTGGGCTCATGTTCCCCCCTCAAAATCACAAACCCCGCAAAAAAAATACGTCCTGCCCCTGATGTCCTTCCTAGAAACTTCTCATGAGCATTCCAAGCCTCAATACATCCCTTGTCATCCTCAGGTGTCGCCGAGGGGCTGCGAAGAATGCCAGCATCAGGGATCCGAAGCATGGATAGTAGAACAGATCCAGACCTGGCCAGCCATCTTTTTCCCAACAATGGATAGCATTTTGTCAGAAATGGATCGGAGTGGAGCTCCAACAAACTGAGATGCCAAGAAGAAAAATCTATTGCAAAATGGCAGTGTGTCAAAACCTTGTACCCCTGTAGTTCACATCAAAATAGCTGGTAAATGGATGTTCATCCCTCTAAAAATGGTATTAATAGGTATTGATCCATACCCAAATGGAGATAAGCGGGTAGCAACAGTTACAAATATCTTCAAACTGGAAAGTGGGGAACCCATCAACGGCTTCCAAACGTTTCAACTAGATCCAGCCTTGCCGGCAACCTCCTGAGCTTCAGAAATGTGTCTGTCCATGTTTGTCCAAAATCAGGTATACACAAAATTCATGGCCATTTACTCTGGAGAATATATATACATATATACATATATACATATATATATATATTAATATATATATATATATTAATATATACTTTAAAGTGAAGGATAACCCCGAAAAGATCATCAACCAAGCAGAATTCCTGGAGTATACCCCCCATGTTGTATGGTTCAAGACTCTAAATGGGTAGTCAAAAGCTTCGAAGCCCCTGTAGTTCACATCACTTCAGCTGGTATATTCATGTTCACCCCACATCTGGTATGAGTTTTGACCAAAATCGGCGATGTTTCACCAATTAAATCCCCACTGAAATCCCCACTCAAAATCCCCATCTTTCACCAGAAACTTTGATGGTTTCATCATGTGTCATCACTTTTGCGCTCCCGCTGCGACCTCGCAGCCGGCGAGCCGGATCTCCCAAGATATCGAGCATTGGGACCTCCGGTTTCGAGTCCGCGGTGAGAAAATCATGGGATGGTAGGATGGTAACCAACTATGATAAGTAGATGAATCCATGAACCAACTAGGATGATAAGTAGATGAATCCTATTCATGATCTATGTTTTTTCAATACTGGGATTGTTAATTTACAATAGGATTATGAAAAATAATCATCTCGCGATAACAATGGGATACTGCAGTAAGATTGCATATTCACAAAACATTGGATTTTGGAATTACGGTAATTGATTCTACTGAGATTATATGTTCCAAAATAATGTGCAACATATTGAAGAGGGATAAGAATGGGATGATAAACCAACTAATACTAGGATCAGCCATATCTACATGTTTGGGGGGTTTTCCGTATCTATGTCAGTTTACTGGACAGTAATTCAGACTGGCCGCAAGTGTTTCTGAAAGTTGGTGGACCCCCGGAAGTCATCGATCTGTCCCCAAACACTAGGTAAAACAAACGGGAAACAGCTGCAATATTCACATCATAGGGATGATCGACACGTATTGCCAAACAAAAGCGCTACAAGGTGGTTAATTTGTAATGAGCTTAACCAGGTTTCATGGTAGATATATCCGTACAAGTAGTGTATGTGTATGTATATTATTATATATATACATTTACATATGTATATGTATACATATATGTATATATATATACATATATATATATATACATATATATATATACATATATATATATGTACATATGTATATGTATGTATGTATATATATATATACATATGGTCCTCTGGGTTTATAGTTTATAAACATACCTGTACATATCTATATATATACATATCTATCTGGGTTTATTTATAGATATCTGGCTTTGTATATATATATATATGTATAGATAGTCATCCTGGAGTAGATAGAATATGGAAATTTCAAAGAATCCTCACGGATACATGGGAATATCGTTGAAAATCTCATATTCTATCTACTTCAGGATGCCAGATGACTACGTAACGTTGGTAAAGCAATAAAAACACATCGTGGAATCCCCAAGTTTACCATAATTTTGTGGTTCAAATCATGAAGACTTGGCTGGTTCTTGCTTTACTAACATTGTTTCTCGCTATCACTATCTGTTCATTGCTTTGCTGATTAATATATATATATATATGTATGTTTATATATATATACACATATGTATATATACAGTATATATATATATACAACATATATATATATGGCTATCATTAGCGCCAACAAACATCACTGGGGGAGGCCAACCATCCACCAAGGCACCAGGAAGGCATAGGAAATGGAGCCCACCAGATCGAACCAGAAGACCGCCAGGGCGCCGTTAGCAGCGCGCGAGGGATGCCTGAGTCCGTCGCGGCCTGTTTGACCCATGGGGGAAAATGGATGATTTACTAACAAAAAACTGGGATTTTATGGTGATTTAATGGGATTTTATGGGATTTTATGGTGGTTAACTGGGGTCTAATGGGATTTACCCTCTGGTAGACATACAAAAAACATAAAAACTATGGAAAATCACCATGTTTAATGGGAAAATCAACTATTTCGACTGGGTCATTTTCAATGGCTATGTTAAATTACCAGAGGGTAACCAGCAAAAGAATGGGGAATAGTTGATTTATCAATGATTTATCGGATTTATGATACAATTGAGTTGCTTTATAACTTGGCCAGGATCTATGGTGGTTATAAACCAATTGCTTGAACTCAAATGGCAGTCTGGGTACACACCGTTTCTGGACGCTGAATTTTGAGGGGTTCGTCCACAGAAACCAGCTGAAACGCGATTTTCAACACTTGAATCTGGAAGATGAATGATGAATGATGCATGATGAATGATGAATGATGAATGATGAATGATGATGATGATGATGATGATGAATGATGATGATGATGATTATGATGATGGATCGATAGAAGCTTCGCTCATTGACAGCCAATTTTTCATTTCCCACTGAGTCACTGTGCCGCCCTGCAGTGTGAAAGTCAAGAGATCCAGCGCAGGTAAAGGCCTGGCTCTGGGCATGGCCAGCCAATGACACGGATGGGTTTGTCAATAGGCGACCCCCGAAATTGGATGGTGAAAAAAGATGCGAAAAAAAAAAAAAAAAAACTCATTGTCCCAACCAAAAACAGCACTTTTGAATTATCAATCTCCGATTCTCAGACAAACAAAAAAAATATCATACGAAGTTCGGTTGTATCTCCCGTATTATTCCCCTTATGCTTAGTTATAAGATGTTATCAAAAAAAAATACAGGGGCCCATTCCCCAATTTTCTCAAGTCATATGCCAGGGTCACGCAGGGCCCATGATGCAGGTCAGACCTGTGGCGCCAGCGACTGATTTGAACATGGGCTATAGATCATGTTGAATGCTGGAAAATGCTATATTAATACTACCATCTGGTTATTTAACAGTTTGCCATGGAAAATCACCATGCTATTAAGAGCGGTAAACCGTCTATTTCTATGGGCCATCTATACCATGGCTATGTTAGTCATAACCAGAGGGTATATTAATACTAATGACTTTGTTGACTTAGGGAAATGAGCCGGCGGATTTGTTTTTGCACTTGAAAACTGGGTCATCTGATCATATCAAAACAGCTGTTTTTTTCATAGATCTTCGGTCCCCGAAATACGGTACATGGATTCTGATTCATCCCGGTTTGAAAATGAGGGGGCTCATCTTTCACAACGTTATTATCCTCTGGTAAACGAACATAGCTATTGAAAATGCCCATTCATAATGGATTTACTCATTAAGAATGGTGATTTTCCATAGTTATGGGACAGTTTACCAGAGAGTAGTTTGTTTATTGGACCCAGACTGAGATTGTTGGCACCCCTGGCACCGGTGGGCTCCCACACCCAGAAGCAGCGCCGCGCGGGCTGCAAGGTGCCTGTCTGGCTGGGAATGCGGAAGCTGTTGGGAAATCGGATCAAAATGTGGAATTGTTCCAAACACAATACCAAATGGCTGACCAGCTACAGCAGCTATAATGTGATATATGGCAATATGATATATATATATATAAGATTGTAAATATCAAAGATTAATCATGAGTCTTCAAAATCATCAAAGAGTCAATCAGACTGTTGTAGTGACTATGTTCATATGGGGATTTTCACTGCCTCCAAGCTGGGCAGTGTTCCAGTATGTCAAAAAGACAAAAAGACGAAACGACTTGTCGAAGAAACTTACGGCAGAAATGCATGTTAAACAAAAAATAAAGAATCTTGTTGCGAAAGTAGGCTAGCTGCGGCTAGCTGCTTCTATCCATCCATTATGTATGACAATATACTTACCCTTTGCTTCTGATGAAACCGCCACTGTTACATTAATTGTGTTTCATGGTTCAATCAAGTCCCATCTGATCCAAGGTGGCTGTTGTTTTGGACCCAAAAGACTTGTTCTGTAGGATATAACCATAATATATCAAATCATATGAATGGATATCTGATCCAGCTAGATCAGAGATATGTACTGGGATGTCTTGATTAAACCATATACATATACATTATTATACATTAATTTATCATCATACCCATAATATCCCTACAATGTGAGGCCTTCGTTCGATAGCTAAGTTGGTTTATAAGTCCAAGATGTCACTATGGTTTATGGTATTTATAACGAACTAGTTACTGGGGCGAATCTAAACCAACAAACATCACTGGGGGGCCTCATCTATTCGGATTCCGCCTGGAAGAACTGCTGAAGGACCGTAGGCCGCGCTGCACTTCGCTCACAAGGAACTTGCTGCAACGCCTGGGCCCATGCGGTGACAGTGTTGCTGGACTATGTATGGAGATATTGCATCATTTTCTATGGTCTAGTACTATAATGTACATATAAATATATGTATATTATATATATATATATGTACGAACATCTCTTTATTTACGTCATAACATCGATACAGATAATATTATATGTATTGGGTGTGTCTGAAAATGGGCTATCACCACAACTGACCAGTTTAATATTGAACGTCATGTTCGAAACTACAGGATTTGGGGGGGTCTCCTCATTTTTTGGACAACTTCACAAATAGACCACAGATGTTCAAACTTTAAGTTTAGCATCCACCAGCCTTGTTGGGGGTACAGCAGTGACTTGATCCGTAGTTACCCAGCCGGCGGTCTCAGGTCGCAGACTCCTTGAAGACCTTGAGATTCTTGCGCTCGCTCAACAGGGGCGTGTGCTCCTGGGGACAAGGATCAACATGCTGGGTACCCTCTGGTGATTTAACGTAGCTATTGAAAATGGCCATTTATAGTGAGTTTTCCCATTAAAAATGGTGATTTTCCATAGCTATGTTAGTTTACCAGAGGGTACTTATGGATCTGAATATTCTCAGATACAGAAATATCATAGGTATATAGTAGTCGGTTTTTCGTGACAACATGTGTTTTTACATCCCATGAAAACCCCCAGTGTGTTCATCAATATCAAGGGGGTCAATGGGATGTTATCACTATGGCATCCTCGTGGTGCCCCAGCATGTGGCCATTGTGCCAGATCGTCATCAAGTTGCCCACGACCTCAGAAAAAAAATACACCCGAAATGGACGAAGAAACCACCTTTTTTCAGGCAAACCATCCTGTTTCCAGGGATGGAACGATATGTATCTATGTTCACCTGAGAATATATATATATATACACACACGCATATGGAAATATATGGAAATATATGGAAGTACATATATATATATATGTATGGATGTATGTATGTATGTATGTATGTATGTATGTGTGTGTTTGTGTGTGTATTACATTATGTTGTGCACACATGTCCACAGATTTTAGTATATAGTATTAACCATCTAATTATTGGGCTACCCAATGACTTGACCTATACCTGTAATTATATATATTGTTATTATTATTATTATTATTACAATTATTCTTATTATTATTAATTATTATGATTATTATTATTATTAATTATATATATATGTATGGGTAAATCATAATAATTCACTAACCTGAAATAAGGCTATCTTGGGGTTGATTCCCCTTATTAACCATGATTCCAGGGCTCGGTCGTAGTGAGGTCGTTATAATTTGCTCAGATGGTTTTACTATGGGATCCCCACTTCAGCAACCGATGGAAAATCACAATTTTTCATAGGTAAATCATCATCAATCCTCTAAAAATTGACCACTTTCCATTGCTATGTTAAATTGCCAGAGGGTATATATCTGGTTGGTGGTTTCAACCCCTCTGAAAAATATTAGTCAGTTGGGCTTATTCTTCCCAATATATGGAAAAAATAAAAAAATGTTCCAAACCACCAACCAAATACAAATCGTTATTAACCATTATTAACCACTACTAAGCATTACTAACCATTACTAACCATTGGCAACTAACATAGCTATTGAAATAGCTATTGAAAATGGCCGAGTCGAAATAGTGAGTTTTCCCATGAAAAATGGTGATTTTCCACAGTTTTTTGTATGTTTACCAGAGATTAACCGTTACGAACCATTAGTGAAACACATGACTGGTCATGGCAAATCATGACCGTTACTCCGTTCGGTTTCCGGGCCAGGAAGAGGATCAACAGCTGAGCGCAGGCCTATCCGTTTTGGACATGTCTAAAAATTGGGGAGTGTTCACCCAAAAAAATGGCGATAGAATGAGGATATTTGTGTATATATATGGGTAAATTATAATAATTCACTAACCTGAATTAAGGCCATTTTGGGATGATTTCCCTTATTAACTATGATTTCCAGTGAGGTCGCAGTGAGGTCGCTATATATATATATATACCCTCCAGTAAATTAACATAGACCCTGGTAGAAAACGGGGTTGGAAGATGAGTTTCCTCTTTTTAAATTGGTGATTTTCAGGGTCTATGTGAATTTACCAGAGGGTATATATAACCAGATATCTCATGTGGATATAATGAGGATATAAGTGTGTATATATATATACCCTCCAGTAAATTAACATAGACCCTGGTATATAGATAGGGGTTGGAAGATGAGTTTCCTTTTTTAAAATTGGTGATGTTCAGGGTCTATGTTAATTTACCAGAGGGTATATATAACCAGATATCTCATGTGGATATAATGAGGATAAGATGGGACATAATAGTGGGATATATGATGAGGATATATATATAATGAGTTATACAATGAGGATGGAATGGGATACAATGACGATATAATGAGGATGTAGGGGATTTAACCCGCCCAAGTAGAGATTTAATTTACAAAAACGTGATTTAACCCATGAATATAATATATATATATATAATCAACATATGACAAATGGATATAAAGAGGTTTGTCTAAACATGGTGGATTTACCAATCACCAAAGATATAGCCCTGTTTTCGACAAGGCAAAAATCGTGTTGCAACAGCACTTCCCATCCCTATGTTTGCTGGAGCGTCATTGGATATTGGCCTTTTGGGAAAAACAGCAGTGTCAGTTTGGCACCATTTACCCTCTGGTAAACTAACATAGCTATTGAAAATGGCCATTTATAGTGGATTTACCCATTGAAAATGGTGCTTTTCCATAGTGTTTTGTATGTTTACCAGAGGGTAAATCCATTCAATGGTTGGCTCCCCATTCTTCGGTGGATTTTTCTCTCCATCAACCGACTGGGAACATCTGGCACCTGATGGGCATATGGCCAGGGCAGCATCTGCAGTAGACTGCGAATGAGACCACCAAGCACCTTGCTGGACACTAAATCTCAATGATGATCAAACGAAAAGCCACTCAGAAAGCCAAAAAAATGTCTGATCACTGATTTGTATAATTACTTCAGGTGTATAATAATGAATATTTGAAGTTATTTTCGACTTCGATGCCAAAAGTGGTGTGCCTCGCACTTCTTCTCCAAAACACACCGTTTTTTCATGGCCTGAGATTTAGAAGTAACCTGAGTCTTGCGCTGCCCCAAGGGTATAGATCCCCACCAGCACTCCAAAGGCTTTCAAACA
The DNA here is from genome assembly GCA_947184155.2 of Cladocopium goreaui. Lineage (NCBI taxonomy): Eukaryota > Dinophyceae > Suessiales > Symbiodiniaceae > Cladocopium > Cladocopium goreaui. The sequence continues at coordinate 148,093 of CAMXCT020000038.1, read as the reverse complement.
GCCAGCACCTTCATGCCTGGCGCTGGACGCGGGGAACTTGACACCCACTTTCCCCAAAAGAAGGGGGTACGAGGTACGTGGTGGTGAAAACCCCACGCATTGTAACTGCTTTCTGTGTTTGCAGGGTCAAAATTACCGAGTTATAAATTGAATAACCCACGCAGTGTGGACTTATTGAGCAGGCAATAAGTAGCCAGATGCTAAGTAATACGATGATAGATCCTCCAAGGACCACAGCAACAGTTTTATGGGGATATTTCATGGGGATAACATGGAGATATATCACCAATATGATATTTGGGTGTGGTATCTAAAAACGTTGGGAAACCCTCCAAACCCAATGGTCTCAAACTGCATCTTCCCCAGTCAAATGTGCAGCAAAAAATCAGAGTTACGTGCCCATTTTCTCAAAAAACACCTATATAGATTTGCATTTTTGAGGCACCACTTTTCTTTCTGATTGATTTAGATTCTTCCAATTCTTGTTTGATTCACTCATCAGAAAGCTTTCAAAGATTCAGAGCCCCACTTTTTTTCACTTTTCTTTAGATGATGGGTCAAAAAAATACGCCCCAACCACAGATTTTGCTATAGTTTAGCTTATCCATGCTTATCCCAATTATAAATGGATATGGCTTGCAAAAAAAAGGTAAAAAATACCAACCCCCAAGGCCCAATGACCAGCCTCTCGGCATGAGCGATCGCCACTTGTGCCACCAACATTGGCTGACCAAAGATCCCACCCAGGTGCCTGGCACCGGGCACCACCGGGCACCGCCGTTCCACCACCGGGCACCACCGGGCACCAAAGAGTCTGAACATCGGTGACTTCACCAACAAAAATGGTTGATTTAATGGAGTTTATAGCTGATGTATGATTGCTAAGTTGGTTGATAACTAGATTGGCTATAATGTATGGCAGATGTATCTGAAAACTATTGGACACCACTATTCAAAAACCTTATTTTGCCATGATGTCTATAAATTGTGCCTCATCCCATATTTTCAGACACACCCAACTGGATTCTCATGGATGTTGTCTCTCAAGAGTTGAGTCTTACTAATTGTGGACACCTGCTCCTTCATCGAAATAGCCTTCATGCAAAGCCGCAAAGCAAAGGTGGGCTCTAAAATTGACCAAAACATAACCAGATCTGATTCATGACCAAACCTCCAAGGGATTCCATTCCATCGTTCGTGGAAGTTCATCGCAGGAGAAATTATGCAGCACTTGAGGATGGGTTTCCCTCTAAAAAATTAAAACATCCGGATTTACCTTTTCTGCGGGTGCGGCTTTCCAGACCCATTGAAGCATTGCCAGTGCCAAGCAACCAAGCCAACAAGCGTTCGTGGAAGGATTCCAAGATCGTCAGGAAAGAGGGGAGCAGCAGTAGCAACAAGGGCTGCACCTTGCAAGCTGTTTGGTTTTACCCAGGCACATGTCATGTATATACCTCCATTTTATGGCAGCTTTAATGGGGTTTACTGGGTTTTCTAAATCACTAGATATGTTCAATGGATTGGTTTTTCAGGGACATTTTGCAGGAACCCCCTATATTTCATGGGACATGTCATGGTTTCCCGTAGATTTTCCCCTAGACCTATCCATGGATATTTGGGACCTGTGTTTGGACTTCGGAAGCTCTGACAACTGCCAGTGACCATTCAAGAATCCGAAAGATTTGTTTCCCATGTCCCTAACATTACATATACTATCTCTCTCTCTCTCTCTATCTATCTCTCTATCTATCTATCTGTCTATCTATCTGTCTGTCTGTCTGTCCTGTCCTGTCCTATCCTATCCTATCCTATCCTATCCTATCCTATCTATCCATCTATCCTATCTATCCATCTATCCATCTATCCATCTATCTATCCTATCCTTTCCTATCCTGTCCTGTCCTATCCTATCCCATCTATCCATCTATCCATCTATCTATCTATCCTATCCTGTCCTGTCCTGTCCTGTCCTATCCTATCCTATCCTATCCTCTCAATCAATCTATCAATCTATCAATCTATCAATCTATCTATCCATCCATCCGTCCATCCATCTATCTATCTATCTATCCATCTACATATATATATATATATACATACACTATCCAAAAGCAAGAATGCCCTATGTGTTCCCATCCCCCAACAAAATGCCGGTCCCAGGCACAAAGGTCATGCCCAGGGTGATCTGCATCCCCAAGGCTCCCAGGCTGGTCCCCACAGCCAGTGAGATCAACGGGAGCAAAATGTCCCACAACGGCTCCATGGGCATCATATCCTGGCAAATATGCTTCACCAATTATATGATATATATATTATACGTGCATATTGTAATATATGTATGATATATATTATCCTTCCATTGACTTATATATAATACTATATGATACTAATGATTGACTTATAAGTGCATCTTAACATGTATGATTACATTTCATATAATGCTTCATAATGGTTCATAATTGTTAACAATTACTAACCATTGAAATCATTAACATTTTTAATCATGGCAAAAAAAAGGAGATTTCAACGGTGAATAACGCTACAGTTATCCATGTCAATGGATTGCTTTACTGGAGAATTTGACCAGGAAACCCTCATGAATATCCCATTCAATGAATGGTAAAAACCCATGGCTTTCCTGTTTTTTTCCCCTTAAACGACTCCAGTGATATAGGGAGGACGACCATGTTTTCTGCGAATCCAGAGAATCGATCCTATGTGAAGCTTGTTCGACAAAGTTTCCTGGGCGTGTCCCCCAGAAAAAAAACAAAACGGATGCCAACCTCAGCTTCACTATATATATAGATAGATAGATAGATAGATAGATAGATAGATAAGCCAGCAAGGTGTGGACAGTTCAGAAAAGCGGTTCGCATCCCAAGACTATTCTGCTAACATTTCGTGCGACCAAAATGCTCCAGTTTCATCCACATTTTTCTCTTTGGGTACCAAAACATCTGGTGGTTTTAGCATCACTTCCTCATTAAAGTTGCAGTAGGAACTTCCCTCCATAAATTGCTTTATGGTCAACGGTTGATATAACATGATTCAACCTAACATGGAAGTTTGCAGGTGCGTATTCCCTGTTTGTTGGTTGGTTATCCGTAATTCATCAATCGAAACCCACCTATTTGTAGATCACCTTCCTTCGGAAAGCATGGGTTTCCCATTGGCTTATCTGAGAAAAAAAATCCGCCCGCACCGAAGGTGCTGGGGCGTGATCTTCCGGATGGCACTCGTAAAAGGTTACAGGTTTACCTGGGGGGGGGGGCACCATTTTTCGGCCAAAACCTCCTGTTTTTGATAGGTCGTGACGCTCGCCTTCAAAAAACACTGTAAAAAACAGTACGGAAGACACCTGTTCGTGAACGCGCCCGTCCAAAATCGGCAAGCGAAAAGTGAAAAAAACCCGTGTTTTTCAACTTTTTGACCTCAATTTTTTGGTTTGCAACATCTTTTTTTGCGGTTCCGCAGGTGGCCGGGCCCGGAGGCGGATTTTTGAGTTTTTGGACCCGTTTTCGGACTGATTTTCGTCGTTTTGTGATAGCAGAAACACTGGTTTTTACAGTGTTTTTCTGTTTTCTGCATGCTTGACGGCTAGCTTCAAAACTTCCAAAAACCTCGTAAATTACGCTGTTTTATGTTACGGTGTGAATGAAAGCATCGTAAATACCAGTGTTTTTTGACGTTGGTTAAAAAAACACTGTAAATTACAGTGTTTTTGGCCACCTGACCCTCAAAAACCACGGTATTTGCAGTGGTTTCTGCTTCTCACCGCGCAAAAACACTGTAAATAACAGCAATTTCGCCGTTTTTTCATGTTTTTCGTTATTTTTTGAACTGCGTTGGTCCGCTATACATGGCTATCAAATTCTTCGCGTGTTTTTTTCCGACAATCAGTACTTTCGGATGTTTTTGGTCTCAATGGCCGACATCATTGGCAGTTACGAGCGGCTGCCCAACGATGCGGTGCGGGCGGTTGCCGTCGCGAAGCGACGTGAATATCACATCTGTGTTTCATGTAAATTGAAATTTGGGATATACCCCAATATACCCCATTTTCAGACACACCCAATATCTATGTTACTTTACTGGAGGATGTGTGTATATATATATATATTACATATTACATATCCATATTCATGAAAAAATCACCCGTTCTTCGGAATCCGTATCCTTCCAAAATCGCCATAACTTATCTACTGACCGAGCCAATGCTGGCATCGTGATTTCTACTTGTTACGGTGAAGCCGATGCCGGAAACCTAAGGCATACATATTGGGGACTGGTGAATTATTGGATTTGTCACCATCATATCCCATTCTATTCCAGTATAATGTAGTTTAATATGATATCACATTGTATTCCATTACAAGAGGTTATTTCTATTTCAGAATCATTAACCATTGTTAACTATATTGGGATTCCATTCTCATTAACCATTGTCAAATATATTGTATCGATTATGTTGGATAAATTCTATTGTTTATTCCATAATTCATTTAACCATTATACATCATATTATACCACTATTTTTGTTGGTTAAATCTCCATTGAAACAACGTCACCCAACGGTTGAGTTCACAACGGTCCTGAAGCTCCTCGCCTTTGACCACACGACTTGGCAGCCCAGCGGCTGACAGGGCTCCTTCCTTGGGCCTCGGTTTAGCAAACCAACTGACACGGTGAGTTTCAAATGGGTATGGATCAATACCTGTTAATACCATTTTTAGTGGGATGAACATCCATTTACCAGCTATTTTGATGTTCACCAGGGGTACAAGGTTTTGACCCACTGCCATGTTGAAAAACCAACTAGTGAATGTCATCACTAATTTGTTAAAACTAGTGTTTTTTAACCATTTTTTATGACCAACTAAAACTCAGGTCCTCACCGGAAACAAACATGCCTCACTGAGGCTGTCACCCAGACCAGGCTAAATGGGAAGCGGTGCTCCAGGAGAGGACCTTTTCAAAGGTGAGGAAAATGGAAGTATCAAAGCAACAACTGGTTGAAATTTGTATGGCCTATTGTAGGATGTATGTTTTGTTAGTAGTATACTGTTGTTCTTTTGATTAGTATGTGCGTTACTATGTTAATAAATTTTAACCCATTTGACATTACATATATATATATATGTCGGTGTGTGTGAAAATGAGACAGGCCACTTCATTTAAGGACGTTATTCATGGGGAATATGTCAATTGACCAATGGGTTTCGAGCCAAAATCTTCGACAAACCCGGCTGAAAGGTCTTGTCTTACTTAGCTCAGAGGTGTGTGTTTTTTCAATGTCATATATATATATATATATGTGTGTTATATATATATATATGTGTGTGTTATTCATTTTTATTCATAGGTCAGGTCACCCCCAAATTCATATTATACAGTAAATCCTCATTTTATGTCCTCAGTATATGACTATGATCCCTAAAAAAATGGGCGGCCCGGCCAGCAGCATCACCAGTTGCGTGGCGGCCGCAAAGGAAAGAACGTCCTCCAGGGCTGGGGTCGGGGCCGTGGGTCAAGATGGTCAAGTCATTCGGAAAAACATCGACTTGGTGGCGAGCCACGGATCCTGGGTGATATCCCTGGTTTTGTTAGTGGGATAAGTGGGCTTTATACCAAGAAAAAAACCAGATGAAAAAAAAAAGCTACTTGATAAGTGGGATGAGCCACCGGTGATGAGTAACTGCAGTATATTCTTGCAAGACATCCAAAGTCTAAGGGATTATAAGCCACTATTAACCACTTAGCCAATTGCGACAAACATCGAAGTACCTTTCAGGACCCAAAAATTGGCCATGCTTTAGGTTCTGCTGGCTACCGTCTTCCAGATCCTCACATGGTGGCAGAGAATTTCTGACCGTGCTGCGAACCATGATGCTTCTTGTAAGGCAAAGCCGCAAGATTTGATTGATAACGGCGAAACGACAACCAGAAGTCAATAGAAATCAGTGCAAACTCAAATCATTCTCATGCTAGATGGCCAAAAAAATGGTACCAAAGGACCCACAACATTGGTGATGACTTATTAGTGCCCCGCCATCCAATTTTGGGCCTTTAGTGGGTTCCGAACCTTTTCTGGTGATTCAACTCCAAGCCTAATTTTGCGATTTAACCCATGCTTCATGGGTTTGATGGTGTTTTTTCCCCCCCACGTGTGGTGGTTACCTCGCCCCAATTGCTGGTGGCTTTTGAGCCCTGGTTTAACCACCATTTCTGGTCGTTTAAACCACCATTCTGGCAAACCATCCCGGAACTGCTCCCCAAACTGCATGTTGCACCTTCTCAGCCATGGTCGATCGTTCAATCGGCGTGCCTGGTCATGGTCAACCCTGGGTTCTACCTGACCGGGGCCCCTGTAGATGTTCCCTTCACCCAATTTTGGGATAGTAGTTGCACAAAAAAAGTAAGGTTTGGGGTTTCCCCACAAAAAAAGTTATAGATGGATAATTTGATGGTTCCTCCCCAATTGCACTAGCCAGGAGTTGGTCAAAATAATGCAGGGCTGACACTGCTGACTGGATGTGTTCACTCCTGGGGTCTGATGTTTTATCTTCGGGCGGTAGAATTGTGATTAATGAGAGTCATCTAAAATGGTTGCGAGGGTGTCAAAAGTTGGTTGATAGAACTGCGAAAATCAATGGCGTTAATATTGCATAACCATTCTCAGAGGGTTATGGATCAGAATTATGAATTAGAATCATAAAACCAACTTCCCCGAGTTTCCTTCTTCGCCAATCACCTCAACCCCATGGCACCTACAGTACCCAGCAGAACTGAGCAAAATCGGCAACCCGGGCTGAGCCAAGGCGTGATATGGACCGCTCAAGCTTAGGCAACATGGGCGCATATCAAAATCCCAAACCCAGGCCATGAGACAACTAGATCAACTAGTCCCTATAGTCATGCAATGTCTTGAACCCAAGTCTGGTGACCAAAACTCGCAGAATTTGGTCTCGGTCACCTAAAAAGCAGCGAAATCATTTGGAGGTCACAGAAATCTCCCGCCAGTTTTGCAAGGTGATGCGCCACCGTGTCAGCTACCGCATGCCCCACGGACCATCTATGGAATCCATGCTCGACCCCGGAAGGGCCAGCAGTCACAGATGATTTGCACGCAATAGCAGGACACATTGGACCCACGGCTGCCAGTCATCAACTTCAACTTGCGGGCTCCTGATCGTATCTGCCTATGGACGTCACTTAGAAGTGGAATTGCACCACACAAATATCGTGCTTGAGAACATGCTTAGATCATCTTAGATCTGTGGGACGAGATCACTCATTTTTTGACGTACCATCTGGTTAATTAACATAGCCATGGAAAATCACCATGCTATTAATAGGTAAACCATCTATTTCTATGGGTCATCTATACCATGGCTATGTAACAAATAACCAGATGGTAACTTGTTGATGGCAGCCGTTTTCTCATTTAGGTCACCTCACCGCGTAGCCAGCAGCCATGGCCACCTAGCCATGGCCGGGTGAAGATGAAAATCACCCGCGAAACAGCGACCGTGACATGACAATTCGAAGAGTGGGGGGTGGTAAACCCAGCAATGAAGCATAGCCATACACAGTTTTACCCGTTGGCTTTAGGTTTTTTCATCATACAGCTCAAGAGACAGGGATCATTCTCCTTCCCTTATGCACTTTTTTGGTTGCATTGATGTAGAGAAGAATTGATATATGTACCTATGAAGTATATGTCTCTACAAATAGCCTATGTCTACATATGATCTATCCATTTGCTGATTCCAAGGAACTCATCTTCAATGGAATCTTCAAAAAAAAAAACCTTTTGAGTGTGTACAATCATATCATTATTATATATTGTTGTAAGCATTGTCATGGTCATTGTTATCATGCTCAGTATCATTGTCATATACCTAGATATATATATATAACATATATTAAATATTAACATACATATTATATATTGTATTAATCATGTTCATGGTTATTGCATGCATGTGTATATATGTAGATCAATGCGTATCTGTTGCTGAAACAAATTCAAATACATCGCAAAACTGCTCATCTAAAAATCACCAGCCTCTTTTGTTTGGCACCCATTTTCTACCCACAGCAACATGCAAAATGAAAATAAAATGACAATAACCATTCCTTGTAAAGTATCTGTCTTGAGATTTGTACCTATTAAATCCATTGCTCATTAAAACCCTATTTGGGCGGATTACACCTCCATTTCCAAGGGGTAAGCCCCCTATTTCATCTTTCATCATCGTGAAGTAGATTCAATCTGAAATTGTCCAAAAGGTCTTAGTCAGCATTTCTTGAAATATGTTTCTTCTATCTACTCTAGGATGACTATAAATATACCCTCCGGTGTCATCAAACATGGCAAAATACCCCAGTCAAAGATGATGTTCCCAGCTATAAACCTCCATTTATAGAGGTGATTTTAATCATTTCATCACCATTAAAACCACCCATTTTTGATGCTTCAATCCCTGTGTTTGTTGCTCAAAACACCCTGAAAACCCAGGGCTTCCGCACTAAGGACGGCCGCGGCGCCAGGCGGACGCCGCCCGCAGTAGCGGCCTCAGCCGAAACAAAGCAACAAACATCATGGGGAACCATCCTGCAATGAATTCGCTGGTGAAATTGGTGAAATTGGTGAAATTGGTGAAATTGGTGAAATTCATTGGCATGTAGGAACTCACAATTTTCATCACAATTTTCATCACTCGGATCCATGTGAAAATTTCGTGCTCCAGGGATCCGCGCCAATGACGCTGGGGCAGATGGCACGGAGGCACTCGCCGATGTCACTATCCTGGCGAGGCTTGAGTCCCTCGAAAAAAATGCGGTTGTAGCGGGAGTATGATAGGAATATGTTTGCCGGTTTTCTTATAGGGCGTGGAATTGATTGGAATGTAAGATTTCCGCACCAAAAATAACTGGTTGGCCCTAAAAAACGCGGTTTCACCATGTTTCACCAGCCAAAATGGAGGTTTACAGTTAATGGGATAAACATGGGGATAACACCAGCAATGGGGATGGAATCAATAAAATGACTTGGGATTAAGCGGACTAATGATAGAAACCCTTCACCAACAAACATTAGATGTTACCAAAAGAATAGAGACCTACCCAACAGAAATGATCAAAACATGGGACCTTAAAATCAGATTTGAATACAGGTGTCCTGGACCAAAAAACTCTGGTTTACGTTTACGCAACGTCAGGCACCCAAAGCACCATGGCACGCAGGCCTGAACTGGGGATGCATCACGTGTGGGAAGGCAACCTCCAGGCAGCTGGGTATAGCCCATTTTGGGATGATGTAAAACGACCAGTCATGGTTGGTTAATGGGATGGTTTATGATGGGCTTTGTTTACCACATTACAAACTTTTTAAGTACTCCTTTTCCTGGAATGGCCATATGGCCCATATCTGTTTCTGCTTGAATTTTGGTTTCCACCGTGACTTTGGACAAAAAAAATATGCAGCCCCATTTCTGTTAGTGAAACGGTTTTGAAATCGCCACCGGTTTCGGCTCAGCAGTGCCTGGATGTGCATCCATATGCATCCATGGTATGTGACAGTGTGTCTGCTATCCATGGTTTTCGATTCATATTACCTACTTCACCTCAAATGATTCCCCTCATCCACCAAACCCCCGTTGTTTCACAGGCTAAAGAGCTGAGGTGCGCCTCACTGCGATTCACATCGTCATGTCATAGCAACTCATATGTAATGCAATGCAAATGCAACGTGTGCAACGTATGTAACGCAATGTTATGGTCAATGGTTAACCATATCATAAACCACTATTAACCATACCATACCATTGACCATATCATACCATACCACGTATTCAATGGTTAATTACTATTGCATTGCATTGCCAATATCATTAACCATTGAATACCACGAAACACCCAAAACGGTGTTACCACGATTACCCGTTGGCTGCACCACACACGTTAGGCCAGCCACTTGACCCGGATAAGCCTCGGCGCTACGCCCATGCGTGCATGCGGGCATGCGGAGCGGGAGACTTCACCAGTGTCTTGGGGTTCACCATCAAAAAATGCCCTGAAAAATGGTGAAAAATGGTGAAAATCTGGAACTGCAAATTGAGACTTTAGCAACAAAAAGAACCCAGATTTCACCAAGATTTTCCCTAAATCTCCCCAAAACCCTGTCTGGTCCACTTCGCCCCACCCTGTCTAAGCCCGGCACTTGCGAATGCACTGGCGCTGACGGCAAGCGCTGGACCGTGTGAGGCGGCGGTGGCTGCATGTTTTTCTGGCGGCACAGGGGCCACAGGGGGCCCCGGAAACGAGCTCAAGTGGCTGAATTCTCTGGTGTGTTGGTAGAGATAACTATAGTTAATGGATGTTAATGGGGTTTACAAACCAACAAACATCACTGGGGGGCACCATCCTGCAAGGGATTTGACTATTGCTGGGATAATATTCATCCAACATTCATACATCGTACTATTTTTGGGATAATATTATATAATGTAACATTCATACATTGTGAAGGCAAATGTATGGCATGGTTGATTTTCTTAAAAATAAAAACCATCCCATCCCCAAATCCGCAAGAAGTTCATCATCTTTCCACCACAGAACATGGCAACCTGCGTCGGCCGTGCCTGCAAGCTTTGGAGTGAGCGGCTTGGCTCATGGAATCTATGGTCCTCCCAAGATCATTGTCATTTTTGGAGTTTAGCCGATTTTTGGAGCCCCAATATTGGCCAATATTGGGCATAACCACCTGGCAAACCGCCAAAGGGGACGAAGTCAGCGTCAACATATGTCAACGTCTCCTTGAAGTGCTCGTAGTTGGACATGTCAAGATCTTCTGGGCCGTTTGCTCTTGGCACCTCAAATGTCGGGCTGCGAGGAATTGCAAGCGGTTGCAAGTAAAAAAAACACCTTGCAAGGTGAGGCCCCCCCAGTTATGTTTGTTGGTTAAACCCATTGACTAGTTCGTTATATCCCCGTGATCAACCCAAAGGTTAACGAAGTGAACTGTGCCTCAACTTAGCTCTCAACGGGGGGGCCCTCACCTTCTGGTGAATTGTAAGTTCCCCCACTTGGTCTCCAGTTGATGGGAAAAACTTGGGAAACACACCAACCATGGCCATAAATCGCTGAGCTTCAAGCTGTGACTAAGATGTCAACCAGCTTTTCTGCACCCCTGCGAGAACAAGTGCAGACACTCCGAGGTACTCTAAAATATGTCCTAACCTGAAAAAATGATGTTAGAACTATATATATATATAACTGAAAAATACGCGTGATTTGATGGTTGATCAGTTGATCTGTGGGATGACCCCCAATAAAATGGACATGTCATCATCAAAAAGATGGACTTGGCCAATGGATAATGATGATAGACCCTCAAATTTCGGGGTACTCATCAAACAAAACATAATTCAACGGATTGATTCAAGGGTAAGCCCAGAGGAAAACATGTGTGTTATCCTCAGACTATCAGGGGTGTCCTGTAAATGGTCCCGTCTTCCTATCTGGGAAGACGGATCGAATCTTGCTCCAACCATCCAGTTGTTCCCCCGATAAAACAACATTATGTCTATTATGCTCCGAAAATACCTCAAAAACAATAGTTCCTATCCAAAAAAGCTGAATAGCAGTAGATCCGGTAACGTTTCAAGCTTCAACCGCTAAAATGTCAAGCCTTGTTAAGCCGTTTAGTTTCCACCGGGGTTTGTCTGAAAATAAGGTACCCCATTCCATCCGTTGGCCAATCACCATTTTCCCTAGACACACTGAAGTTGTTTATGTCCCATGATGTCCCATGATGTCCCATGATGTCCCATGATGTCCCATGATGTCCCATGATGTCCCATGATGTCCCATGATGTCCCATGATGTCCCCCTGTTTGATGCGTAAATCCAAAAATTCTTTGGCTAGTTAAATTCCTGTTCGTTCTCCTTTGTTTGACTATGTTTGATGGTGAAATGTCCATGTTCTATATTTAAATCATGTTGAACCCACCTGTTTCATGCTTAAATACCATCATCAGCTACCTTCATCAGAAATCAACTAGAAAATCCCATTTTCCTGGTTGGATACCAATTCTTCCATCATTTTCCCATCATTTTCCCATCGTTTTCCCATCGTTTTCCCATCGTTTTCCCACCTTCCGGGATTCGGTGGGACGGCCGGCACTTGAGGCACTGTGGCCTCGTTCCGAAAACGGCGGCAACGGGTGCAAGACAGTCGAGCAACAAACAGAAAACAATGTTAATCTATGGTAAATATATGGTAAATCTATTGTTTGGATTGACTATATTGGTAATAACTATTGGTAATAGGTATATTGGTAATCTATGGTAAACTATGGGACTATATAACTATATTATCAGTGGAGAGTAACTATATTTCAAACAGAAACTATGGGACAAAACTATGTGTAGGTAACTAAGCTATAGGTGGATAAACTTTCAAGTTACCAGTCTAACTATATTGGCCTATATATTACTGGTGGAAATATGGTAGTTACTACATGTTACTACGCTTTTTTCTACAACTCGGCTGGGGGATTGTCGTTACGCAATCCCGGAATCCAGGTTTTTGTTGGACATTGTCGTCGTTTGAACCACGGTTCGGAACCAAGACTTGGTAGCGAGAAATATGAAGCAATATTTACCAACCCATGAATTTTGAGGGTATGATATAATCAATATGGAGACCCTGCAAGTTCTAACTATATTGTTATAACTGGGGGACAAGGTCCAACCAACTTATAACGTTTTTGGGTTTTGTTATAAGTTATAAGTGTGTAATAAGTAGTTCCTACTTTATAATACTTTATACACCCCATGAATACTGTAGTTATTAATAGGTTATAAACTATAGTTAATGTGAGCCACCGAGTTCTAAGTATATATATATAACTGGACATGGTGAAGCACCGAGAAATATCAACCAATATTTGCCAACCAATAGGAAATTGTTTTTTAGGATATAATCAATCGTAGCCAATATGAGCAATGTTTCAGGATTTATTTATTTAAAAAAAGGAATAGTTCAGGGTATCTACCAATGTTCACAGTATTTGAAATTGGCTTTAACTTTAACATGGTTCTTAATCAATATTTAGAGGTATTGACCAACGGGTTGAATTTCTGCGGGGTGCGATGGGTTTATCATTTGAAAAGAGTCCGGTTTTCTGGCACATCTCATGTTATCATCCCTTTCAGGGTTGGTTCCCCCCAACAACCATCGTTTGCATTCATTTTCCAGGTAACTCTTCCCCAGAGATAGCCATTTTGGGATGAATTTCTTTACCTCATGCTTACCCTCTGGTAATCTAACACTGTGGAAAATGGAAGGACTTGGAAGCTTTATAGATGATTTACATTGATTTACTTATTGAAAATGGTGATGTTCAATAGATTACCAGAGATTACCTAGTAAAATGGTGATTCAACATGATTTACCTATTAACAACATGTTCAATCACCGCCCTGGGGCCCCCTGGGCCCCCTGGGGCCCCTGGGGCCCCCAGCCATCGGACCAAAGGCTCGGTAGCTGCCACTAAAATCAGGTCCGGGAAACATGTCGCCTCAGAAGATCAGTCAACATCTTTGACCCCACAACATGTTGGGCATGTTGGACCCATCTTCAGTGACAAGTTGTCTAGGAGCTAAAAAAATAATTGGAAAATTCCCTTGAGCCATCACCGTCAATGGACTACCACCAGAATTGCTGGACCCCTTCCCGTTCCCTGGGCAACCAGGGCCATCTTCTGTTTCTTCAGGTCCCCCTGAGACAGGAGATACGGGCCTTGGTCGAATGAATATCTCTGGTTTGCTGATGTTCAACGTGTGAATCAAGTGCCTCAAAAGTGATGGTCAACTCGATGTTTGATCCCAATGGATTTTTGAAACGAAAATATATCATTGAAGCCATCAACATCCATCAACCAATGTCAAGCAATGTTTAGGGCTCAATCACAGCCATGCCATCCCTACACAAAGACCTGGGGAAAGGGACGAAATGCACTTGCCATCGCGGGCGGATTGGGGCGGCTGCCAGGAGTTAGGCCTCGAAGTTCAGCTCTAGTCGTGGGAGATTTCACGGGAGAATCATGGGATCATACCGGCATATGGGAGAACAACTTCATGAAGCATCCCCAGGTTTATGAAAGTGGCTATACCGGCTATACCCTTAGTTCTGTGGATGTTTCCTATGGTTTTGTGAAGGGGCACCTGGCACGCAACCAGGCCAAGGGACACTGGTGGTAAGGCGGCATCTGGCTTGATGCACTTGGCACTACCTCAATTTCACAAAGTGGCGACACTTGGCAAATTGCCACGTCCAGACATAGCTTGAAACCCCGGAATTAGACCATTTTACCCATTTTGAATGGGGAAAATGGGGTCCAAATTTGGTGGAACCGGGTTTTTTAAGCCACAAATGGCCATGGTTAGGCAATTCTTGAGTCTCATTGAGGGATGAACAACATCTCGCTTTTCACCGGCCAACTGGCATCTTACACACATCCTGGCATGAACATGCGATCTCCCAACGGCCCTTGAGGCAGAGGCTGCTGGGCTGTAACCCAGGTGACACGACCATGCTCTGCGGAGCCGACGGCAACGACGTCTGGGAAGCCTTAGCGACAGCGTAAAAAACGCCGGCAGGCGATCCGCCAAGTGCGAATCGTTGACCCCAAAAAATGACCATTTGGGATGCATGATCCCTTAGTTCTGGACGCTTTACCCATAGAAATCTCATGACGCACTGCCATTTTGGGGTGACATTTGGGGATGGTGATGATTACAGTATATTACAGTACCATTCCTGCTGTCATGATTGTCATGCACCATCATCACCACTAGTTTTCTTTTCGTATTAGTATTGTTGGTGTGACGGCTGTTGTTGACATCATATCAACATGATCATGATCATCATTCTCAGCATTACTGTTATGATCATCATTATGATTGTTATCATATGGTTTTAACTATCGAGAAAAGAATACAAAGAAATCTGGGTGCAGTGAGGTCGCAGTGAGCTCGTTGTCATTTACCCAGCTAGAAATGGTCGTTTCACCTATGCAAAATGGCGCCCAGAGCCGCCCAGTTTTCTGAGTCCAACGGGCGCTTCTATGGGCGACTCCATGCTGAGTCCTGAGGTCGGTCGGAAAGGACTGATGGAAGAAAATAATGATCCAAGCTGATGATCCAAACGGTTTTCATCCATGATCCAATGATCCAACAAAAAACATGTCCAAACATGTCCAAAGCTAGTATTTTGACTAAAACAATGATGATGAAGAGATTTTTAGGCAACCTCCGATTCTTCTGGAGCGGAAAGTATGCCAAACTCTCGTAGGGCATTCCCTGCCTCAGGCTCTCTAGCTCATGTCGAGCCTATGGCGCCGCTACACCAGGATTGAAGTAACTGGGGCATCTCCTATGACACCGGACCCCAGGACCCCAATAAGAGTGGCTTCTGACCCTGTTACTCACCATTTACATTCTTAAGATTCAACCACTACACCACTACTTCACCAGTTTTTCAGAGATGCTGCCGTGCCCATTTCGCAGTTTTTGGGGCTCCACGGCTCCATGTTCATCGATCAAAGCCCTATCTTTGAAAAAGTGCTGGTTACACTGAGTTACACCATCCCCAATCCCCCCAATGACCAGAAATGGATGGGGGTTCAAGATATTTCAAAGGATCACCCCCGGGTGCAAGAAAACCCACTGCATGGGGACCAGGAGATGAGTTTCCCCAGTGACTTTCTCTGGTCCTCCAAGTGGACCCCCACTACCCCCGAAGGAGACGCCTCATCGCGTTCAGCCTGCATCGCATTGCGTTCGTAGATGAGTTGATGCATCTTCTCATCCTTCGCCTCCATTGGCGGTAGCACCGCATGTTTTTTGCAGGGTTTCATTGGGCTACCCTCTGGTGTCCTCAAACGTGGCTAGCTCGAAAATCTCAAACTAAATGGTCTTAATGCGAAATGGTGGCTTGTCCATTGGTGGCTTGTCCATTGGTGGCTTGTCCATTGCCACGTTTGATTATGGGAGGGTAACCAGGAACTCTCAACATGATTCAAAATGTACGTTCACATGTTTTGTTGCATTGTTGTTTAGCATTGTTCAACTCATATTGACCTCCCCCTAAAAAATATTCTTTGCTTCCGAAGCGATGCCCAAATAGTACCGTATCATGTTGCATGTTTATCATTCATGACATGCGTACTGTCTCACCATATTAAATTCACATCCACCAGGGGCATAAAAGGATAATTGTCACGATCATTCCATCATCATTATTATCATCCCTACCACATCATCCTAGCGTGCTGCCGTAAATATGTTCCCCCTACCAACAATCATCATTATCATGGTCCATCCTTTCCAACAACCACTCAAATATCCACAAAATCTCAAAAATCACCCAAAAAACAGAACAGATTATTTCACTTCTATCTATATTTAAGTCCTTTTCAAAAACCACCAAAATCCTCATCTTCCGCCAACTTTCCGACCGTCCCAGTTTCCCCGCCTCGCAGCTCAGGCGGCCCTGCTCCACCTGTTTCTGCGCCTCGCTGAGCGCCTCCTGGAGCTTCCCCACCAGCTGCAGCAGCTCCTCGCGGCTCATGGACGACACCTGCCGCTGGCCATGGGAAAACCCAAGGGAAAATGGTGATCTCCACGATTTCACCCAGAAAAAAATGGTGATGTTCCATGAAATTTGAATTGCTGATTTATGATGCCGAACTTCAAGTTGGGGTTCACAATTAGGTTAACTTTGGTTATATAACTATGGTTTATGGTAGATATATCGAACTAGATAGTGGGGTTTACACACCAACAAACCAACAAAATGGATCATAACAGTGATGTAATGGTGATATGACAGGGATTATAGGAACAGAAAGCCCAGAGCTTCTGGCAAACCAATACTTTGCGATGGATAATGTTAGAAAAAACTTGGATGTGCATCCCACGAATCGTAAGTGGTTTATAATCCATATATGACCCCTATAATCCCGTATATACAGTAAGTGAGGATATGCCATATATGATTCTGGGTATAAGCCATTTACCAAGTGGGGCCCGCACTCCCAAGTGGAGCTGGTGGAATGGGATGGGGAGGGTGGGATGGGGCGGGGATATATAGATAGGGAGATGGTTGGGGATATAGATGGAAATAGATTGGAAATATAATGTGTATATATATATACATATACATATATATATACATATATATATATATACATATATATATATATACATTGAATGGGAATGATTGAATAGTACTTTATGGGATATTGGACATGCATGGATTATTCAGGGTGGCTTTTTCATGAGTTTTTCAGATGTGGGATAATCCGGGATGGTGATCTGGAGATGTTTCTGGATCTACGGATGCCCTTAGCTTGTGGGAATTGGCGTCAGTTGCAGGTTGATCATCCCCCAGCCGCCTGAGTCTCGCCATTGGTCATTGCCTGCAAAAACCAGTCGCTTCCAGGTCAAAAAAACTGCTGATTTCCCACAGACATGGGACCCTAATGGACCCTACTAATCATGCAAACCAGGGGTATCGCTATAGGGTCGTCCCCTATCTATCGGCCATTGAAGGTTTTGCACACCCCGCAAGGCGCGAATCGGCGATTCGCAGGACTCAAGTGACTAAATGAGTTAACTACAATATTTACATATATTTACCATGTAAAATCATGGTGGATTTACAAAATTCTAAACCCAAAGTAACTCACCCCACTACACGGCTACCTCCAGTGGTAACCGACCGTGACCAACTAGTGACTGGTCATCTGCCTGGCGAGCACTGCTATGTAGTGGCACCTCGGGCGGTACAATGCTGCGGGTTACATATACCCAAGTACCCTCTGGTAATTTAACTATTTAACCATTGATAGTTATTACCATCAATAGTATTGAAATAGCCATGTAAGTTACCTCTGGTAATTAATGGTAATCAACAAACAGTTTGCTTTTGAAAATGGCACATAGAAATAGTTGATTTACCTATTAAAATCTATTGAAGATGGTGATTTTCCAGTTCGCAAACTGTAAACGTTTACCAGAGGCTATTCACTGCACCCCATCGTACCCTTCAGGTGTGATGAGTTCACTGCTTTCCCAAACGACTCCAATATATGGGGCTGAGTCGTCAATAATACCCTGGTAACTCAGTAAACATCAAAAAATTGCTGGGATTTATAGAGATTTATAGATGTTTATCCCCCCAAATATGATGATTATATGGTAATCGTAGGTTGTGACCCATCCCTGAAGCGCCGGGAACCACTTTTTTTCATCTTTTCCGTCACGTCTCAAGATGGGCCGTGGTGGGTTCTTCGTAGCGCCAGTGGTAGTTGAAACTGACGCTCATCCGCTCGTCGTCGCCTGCGTTGGGCGGAACAGTGTGCCGCTGCCAGCTTTCAAAGAGCACCACAAATCCAGCAATGGCCGGGCACTCGATGATTTGCCTCTCTTGCTTTGCCACGGTCCTAGAAACGTGGCAAAGTGCACTGCTGTTGTTTGATCATGTTTGATATGGATCTGTCTGAAAATAGGAAATGCGTAGCCCCAAATAGCATAAATAGCAATTGTCATGTGCGAAAAAGGTCACAAACAATGGATTTTAGGAATGCTCCAGGTTCAGACAAGCCCATATGTTTTTCAAAGCCATGTCAATCCTCGGAGTCGATGCGTCCATAAAAAGAACTGCTTGCTGAATTTGGCGAATTTCCCACAGATTCTGAGACGTTCCCAATCTATTGGATGGAATAACATGTAGAATAACATCCAATAACATAGAATAACATAGGGTCTGTTAGAATAATATCCAATTGATGCAGATTCATAGAATAACATATATAGAATCACCCCATATTCATAGAATCATCAAACAGGGCATGTGAAAAAAACTTCTCAAGATCCACCAGTTGAGACCCGACCTGTCCAATCTGGGATCCTCAAACAGCAGACTGGAACACTTCCGTGGTGTCTGCACGTAGTACGTCCCACTGATCGTGGATCGATTGTGCTGATGAAAGCTATGTTCCGTCCCCTGGCCCATCACATTGGCCCAGCAGTCCGTCATGAAGAGCTGCGGCTCTCGGAGACCTGCTTCCTGTAGCGTCAACGATGGTCAACGTGGCGACGTGGGCATGTAGGTGTGTCTCAAAAAGAGAAACCATTACTTACATAGTAGGGTGACTACTGTAAGAAGTTTCTTTCAATGGAACTCAACATAATTTACCTTTTTGTGTGAGCATGTTGATCAGCTCAAATGATCCTGCTAGGGCAACAGATAGCAGATAGCAGTGAATCGCAAATCTGATGAACCCAGAAGTCCGTGCAGTCAGAAAATGTTGAAATTGAACCATTTGGGGGATGTCCAGTTCACCATAGTTCACCTATCTTCACCCAAAAATTGCCAAGCATCTTTTCGAAATTCTTGTATGTGCGGCTCCAACCATTCCTCCAATTTCTGGATGGGCGGTACCCATTTTTGCAACGCTGGCAGGCTGAAATAGGAAGTATAACCTCCAGCATAGTGGGTCTTTGACCACTCAATGCCCTTCCTTGGAGCAGAAAAAAATGAGTTGATAATATTCTGATGTACGATATAAACACTAGGTGAACGATATATATATATACATATGGTTAAATATAATTCCCAGTAGATTCCCCATGTTTAGTTTATTAAGATATCATTAACTCATTGGAAGATCAACAAAAAGCAGCTTGAACTTCCCAGCGTCTCATCCCGCACCATCAAGCGCTTGAAATTCACCGCGATCTCCTCATTCAACGCCTTCAGTTCCGAGCCATCCGACCGCAGGCGCTTGCGATAGATGGGTGAAGGGAAGAGTCGCAGAACGCCCTCGCGGCCTTCCATCGACATGTCCATCCTGGTGGCAGTGAACCAACGTAGCCATGCACCGGGAAGCCCGGAAAAAGAATGGCCAGAAGTAAGTCAAACAGGTTTTTGAAAAAAAAAAACTGCCACATCTTTCAATGAAACCCTCCATTTCAACCATTCAAAATCTTCGAAAATTTTGCCCAAAAAAATCGTCACGCCACCCATAGGCATCTCTCAGTCGTCCATCCGGCAGAACACCTCCTGGCCCGGCGTGGCGCCGCATCCGCCGCCACGTCCAGGTCGGCCATCGACCCACGAAGGACGCTCCGTGGAGGGCCAGCAAGACGAGGGCGACCGAAGGCTTCGCCCAAGGCCGTGCCAGCCGGGCCATGGCCATGGGGGCCATGGCGGATCTGAAGGGATGTCGAAATCCCGGGAAAGGCACCAAAGATTGGATTTGTAAAATTCAATGGTTTAAGGGTTCAAGATTGGGAAATTTATGGAAAGTGATGGTTCATTGGATTAAGGGAAAAATCTTCAACGGAAAGCATTGTTTTTAGAGCGGGAAAGCTATGAAAGCTTGGCAGAATCTGATTCTCGCCAAAGGGGCAAACAAACAGTTGTGTCTTGTTTGCACTGAAGTCTAGCCTGTGGTATGACTTGACATTGCATGACATGTAAAGTGCAGTGTTTAGGGAGCACGGAAAGCTGCTCCGGCCAATTTTGTCCTTTTAAATGGAAAAAAGAAAGAGGGGCCGGTTTTGTCATTTAGCTACCGGTTGTTTGGGTCAACTCCTCTACATCAACCAGTGGACAGAGGACATTTATAGCTCCGATTTTCTCATGGTCCATGAGATCTACCGCGCTCAATGGCTGCTGCAAGGGACCATGAAGATTCATGGCTTCTGTCGCCGTGCCAAGGCCCGGGGTTCCCCACATGCTGGGGAGAAGCAGCTGGGGAGCCTTTGCCCTGCGCAAGGTGGCCATCCGGCCTGACGTCACGACTGTGGCGCACAAGGCGCACAATCCAATCCTTGTTGGGGATGGTCCAAGGAAACTTGGAATTCCCATGAAACCAATCCAAGAAAACCATCTTTAGCCCAAGAAAACCGTAAGCTCCGGACCTTCCGGCTGCATGTGGCGCGCCCTGTCCGTGGCTGGAAGGTGAAAAGGCGCTTGTTCTGGCAAGGGTGTGACTTCAATCTTTTGGCAGGTATGCAAAAACATTATACTATATATATATACTGCATCATACTGTTATACTCTCAAAATATCTCAATATAGATATGTTGACTTGCCTTCAGATTTGAGGTTCACAATGAATCTCAAATAAAGCACCTCACAAGAAGTCTCCGGCACAACTTTTCTGGAGCATTGGGCGATGGTTCTGTTCGGTGAGACTCAGGTGATACTCTCATGCATGGGCATTTGCCCAACTTTCTTTTGGACTCCTTCCTCAATTTTGGAAGAAATTGAGTGACACATTTCCCACATTTCACGTAAATCTCTGGCATTTCTGGCATCTATTTCCCACATCAATATGTCGTTTTCATCACAAAAAACGGGAATCATCTGAGATGTTTTCAACTACTGTGCCGCCACCGTTGAGAAGGCTAAGGTGGTGTTGCCCGCCCATTCCGAGCACTCGGCTTGAGCCACGTTCGCTTCCTGCAAGGCCAACCATTCGATGTCATCCCATCCCCTAGAAAAATATCTGTTTGGGACCCCAATTCATCATGAATAGATTAAATAGATTACCCTCTGGTAATTTAACATAGCTATTGAAAATGACCATTTATAGTGGATTGTCCCATTAAAAATTGTGATTTTCCATAGCTATGTTAAATTACCAGAGGGTAGATTAAATAGATTAAATTCAATACTGAACGTGGAATTCTACTATTCTACGATTCTAAGGTTTTTTTTTACCTTAGGGAGAAGGGATTGCTAACCAACAAACATGGAGATATAACGATAAATCATGCGCGCTGGTTATGTGGTTGTTGCACCGTTGCGAGTGTTTGATGGGATTGATTAAGGCCTAGTCCAAGGTACCAGATTAATTGGGGGGTTCTTTCATGGAGATATCCAGAGTTGTTATAAACCTTATCGCCACACAGTCCGATTCTGGAAATCGCTGAAAACTGTTTCAAAAAAACAAAAAAAACTTAACTTAACTTTAGAGAGAGAGAGAGAGATAGACAGACAGACAGACAGACAGACAGATAGATAGATCATGGGTTCCGGATACAGTATAGGTTCAAATATAGACATTAACAATTTCATTCCCCAAAAAATCAGAATTCCGATTTCCAATCGACTCTCCACATCTCCCGTCTCCGATCTCCTGCGACTCATCGGCTTCGGCCTCGGCCAGGCCCAAGACGTTGTGGGCGAAGTCGAAGGCCTCCACCTCTTCGTCCAGGACGCCTTAGACCACCATGGGACCATGGGATGAATCTATGGGATAGATCTAGAGATGGAAGATCTAGATATACCCTCTGGTTATGTCAAAATAGCTATTGAAAATGACCATAGAAATAGTGGATTTTCCCATTGAAAATGGTGATTTCCATAGTGATGTTAGTTTACCAGAGGGTAATAACTATGTTTGAAATTGGTTTTCAACAGAGGTGTAAGAATGAGTAGTGAGGATGTGAACATCCATGAATCCTGGGATAAGTGGTTACCTGGAAGATTTGTAGGGACCCCAAGTTATGCATTTGGAAAATGTCAATTTTAGTGGGAACTGGTCCAAACTCAACAAAACCTGCTACATGTCAGGCTCAGCTGCCAGATGGTCTGCTTTTTTTTATGCTTAGGACCAGTTTGGAATTCAGAGCATCACTGGTCATTCCAACAGTGGTGATAAATATGTATATATATATAGAGATACAGTATGATACAGTATATAGTATACCATCCTCATCCCCGGCCTTCCAAAAACCTTAAATCCCCGCTTTGACTAGTTGATTTCCGATCCTCCCCTGTTCAAAACCCAACTTTGACTGCTTTCAAATCAAAACCCAAGCAACTTCCAGTGCTTCCAGACCCAGAATCCAACTTGAGTCCATGTTCATTTTCCCAACTTGGGGATGGGTCAAAACCTTGTACCCCTAGTGAACCCCAAAATAGCTGGTAAATGGATGTTCATCCCACTAAAAATGGTATTAATAGGTATTGACCCATCCCCAACTTGACTTCTTGCCACTTTTCCATAGTTTCCCATCCCCATGCCCTGCAACGAGGCGCGGTTGATGGCGGAGTCGCCCACCAGAGCCTCGAAGCAACGCTCCAACTCCTCCAGCGATGTCTTCTCGCCGTGGCTCGTCAGCAGGTTCCTTGGAGAATGTTGACCTACCATATATAAGGCCTATATAAGGCCTATGTAAGGGAATATCCCCACAAAACATGGGCTTATATGGTACAGTACCTTCATTTTAGGATCCTGAAATTCCCATTGATAATAATAGATGTTATTGCTAGGTATGATAGGGATATATATATATATATATAATATGACCATGATATTCCCATAGTCTGGGATATTCTGGGAATATTCTGGGATATAATAGGGGATATTCTATAATAGATGTTATTCATAGATAGTAGTACATTGTTTAGTGAATTACTATGACATTTATCATCATTTCTCCAGATTATATAATGGGTTATTAGCCATTATCAACCAGTATTACCCTCTGGTAATTTAACGTAGCTATGGAAAATGGCCATAGAAATAGTGGATTTACCCGTCAAAAATGGTGATGTTCCATAGCTTTTTGTATGTTTACCAGAGGGTAATAGATGTTATTCATAGATAATAGATCCATAATATAACAGATGGATAGATGATAGAAGTTCCACAAATGGACAAGTAAATGTTTCAATGATCAATCAAAATCTTCTGTAGATGGGAGTAGTGTTCCATAAAATCTCATGATACGTGTATGTGTATATATATATATATATATAGGGTATAGGCAATATTATATATTCATAATATATAGCATGTTATGGATGTTTGCTGCAGATGGGAGTTTCAAAGAACATTGTTGAAACATGTTGAAAGGTGAAAGTTCGATTTCATTAGCATTCAACGGGGCTTGAAAATCACTGTGGGAGTGTTCATCGGGTAAGACTGGGTTTGAGTTGAAACCAGCATAAGGTGGTTTGTTGACAAGCGACCTGGTGGGGGGGCAAAACAGGCGCTTTTTTACCAACCAACTCGTCTCCACCTCCGGAAAGTTCTACTCGGTCTACCTGTGTACTCGGGTCACTAGTCCATCTGTCACTTGGTCTGTCCTGACCACCCATAAAATGTACATACAATTACAGTTATACTTTGAGTCATACTAGATAGAGCATGAGAGCTTATTGATACGTGGACATGTTATCAAATAAACCATCATAAACCCCATTGAATCACCACTTTACATACAATACCCATTTGTGAGCCACCTCACCATACTCCATCCGAGTTTCAGGAAGGCTTCTCTACTGAGGGGTCCAGGTTCATGTCTTTTCAGTGCGTCGAAGGCCTGCATGTTGGGCCAAACAGTACCCAGGAAAACGTGAGATCACTGTGGCCACAAGCTGGGGCATCCCGGCTCTTACCGAAACATCCCCACTTTGTTTTTTAGCACTGACGGTGAAAATCAGCATGACTAAGAATCCTTATGCAAAATCCCAGAGAGAGAGAGAGAGAAAGAGAGAGAGAACTTTCAGAGTCAGCTTCATCGAAGAAAGCACCGCAAAACCGCCAGCTTTCCTTCGTCAGATTTGAAACGACCAAAATATTGTTCATCATTTTCCCGAGATTCTTTCTTCTATGCCATATATGCCATATATCTATCCCAAAGATATCCCATGATATCCACCATTTTGCGGATAAACCCATAGTTCTCCTATCCGACTTATCCCCATCCGACCTGTTTGATCTGCTCGGGGCCCACAGCAAAGACCGGCCGATGATTCACGTAGAGCTTCACCAAGTCATCGAAGCCTATCCGGTCCACGTACTCGCCTCGGCACGAAAAACCGTTCTGTTCGGATTTTTAGAACGGGAAAAGACGTGGAAGACGTGCAAGTCTCAAGAATCAGGTGGATGAGAATCATATAAGAATCATATCACCAGCTGATTTCGAGTTTCATGAAAAATGCGGATATGAGTCATGTGGGCAGCAGAAATCAGGTTGCCAAACACGGGAAACATCAACACGGTCTCTGTGGAGGGGGGCACAACAGCCCAAGTCACTGGTTTCCGCGAACTTGGAGTATTTCACTTCGTTGGTCATGTTGGTGATCTCCAGCTGCGTTGGGAAGTATCCCAAGGCACACATCAGGTGAGGGATCTCTTCCACCGGGATCATACCATCTAACACACGAGCCTTGGTCGTGTTTTCATCCTGAGATCTGATCTGCGAGTAGTAGAAATAGTCCTGGCATGGAAAACTGCTGAGTGGCACATCTTTGACGCGGAAAAAGCGCTATCGCTGTTTCTTTGGTTGCTGTTGCTATCCGCAGTATTGGTAGTGTATATGTATAAAATAATGTATATATAAGCATTATGGTGAGTGTTATTGTTGTCACTATGGCAACGCCAGACTTCCAATTTATGAAAATCACAAGCCTGCAACTTCCGAAAAAAAATCCCTCCTTCATGTCGCAGAAGAAGGCGCCATCTTCCCCACCATCCAGCAGTTTCACGAAGGGCTCAATGCCCCCTCCACCCATGACACTGGCATTGGCCACAGGTTGGGGGTCGATCAACCACTGGTTCACCGTCAAATCGCTTCCTCCACAAGTGAAGGCATACTGTCCCTGGTAGTCCACGGAGATACTCGCGATCTGCCCCGGGTGGGCGATTAAGCCCATGCACTTGTTGGGATTGCCATCCAGTGGCAATTGCACCAAGCCTCTCTTTAAGACGTAGATTCCGCAGATATTTTGAGTGTTACCAATGGAGAAAAAAAAAGCAGGAATCCAGAAAATGGAGTTGTTCTTCCCTTACCCTCTGGTAATTTAACATAGCTATTGAAAATGGCCATAGAAATAGTGGATTTTCCCATTAAAAATGGTGATTTTCCATAGCTATGTTAAATTACCAGAGGGTACATATTTGGAACATTCAGTGGTTGTTCCACTGGGAAAACCGTCAAAAAAGGATCATCTCATCAGATCCAAGGAGCCCAAGACCTTCTCGTGGGTGGCATAGAGCATGAACTGCTCCTCACCGTCAGCTTCCGCATAGACCGGAGTCATACGGGTGATGGGGCCACCATAGGTGGGCGCCAAGGCAGTCTTTCGGCAAGATCTGTTCACCTCGGGAGATCATCGCTAAGTTGGTTTATTTCCCGAGCTGAACTGTTGGGTTTACGAGGGATATAATCATAGTAATAGAAATGTATATATATATATATAGTTAATGAGATTTAACCAACTTGTGACTGGGGCCCTACCTTATAAAATCCAGAATGACCATCAGGGAATCATCTACATATAATACATATATATATATATTCAATTATATTCACACATCTTTCCCCAAAAAGAAACTGGAACAATAAAAAATATAAACTTCCGAAAATCCGCCCAGGTACTGTGTTCCAGATCTTGAATTTGTACTCATCGTTCATGGTCAGGACCTTCTGATTGTCGCCCTTGCCACCGCAGTAGGGATACCACATGCATCCCGTGGGACGCGCCTCCTGCTCCACCACCGTGTCTGGTGAAACGACCTACAGCGAGGTCATACCAGGTATTACCAGGTAGTATTGGTTGGTATTTTTGGGGGAAATCATCCAAGTCATGACCTCATCCATGACTTCGTCTATGGTTAGTATTGATCCGCCATGTTTAAGAACCCCCCATAAAACGAAATTTGAAGTGAAACCCCAAAAAGTGTCGTATCATGTCATGTCCGATAGTGAAAGGATCTTCCAAAGAGAAATTTTTGGGGGTCCGGTCCATGTTTAAAAGATCTTTTTGGGAGGGTTTATGTTTTTTCTCAGAGCATAGTGGCATAGAGCTTGACCAAAAAAAAAATAGCGAGGACTGTTTTCCCCAAAAAAACAATTGAGTGTTTTGGCTTCATTCCCACCTGTAAGCCACCGAATTCAGAACTTTTCACACTGTACTCCACAAGTCGTCGATCTTCGCCCACGGAAAAGAGTCTTTGCTGCTTCCCCGGTTCTGGCACTGCGAAGCAAAGCCCCACAATGGGGCGCCAGTGCGACTTGTGCTTCGCGGAGTACATCCATTCCATGGGGAAATTCTTGTCGTTGGGACGGTGAGCATACCTACTCGTGGCGCATAAAAAAGTGTTTGCATCTGAACCAGTCAGCAAAAAAAATGGCGCAGCACTCAGGACGGTCCCCAAAGAATCGTAATCCAAAACTTGGAGGGTCAATTGATCTATGATACTCTTCCACATCAACCTATTTGACGAAATCTTTCGTAGAAATTGTCGCCAAACACCAGTTGACCGCTGCCCCGCTGCCAAGGGACCTGTACAAACACAGCGATCGATCCGCATGCGCCAGAGCCAAGTGGCTACTGTCCGAACTGAAGGCGATGTGAGTCACACAGTCGCGCGAGTCCCGAAAGGACACCACCTGCGCCGAAAATTCTGGTGGGTTGGCATCAGCCCAAAGGGTTGGCAAAAAATATGGAAAAGCCGGAAGAAATGTAGAGGGACGCAGATTATCCTGATTTTATCTTGAATATTGGGATGGATCAATTGCTGAAACTTCGGGGTACTCAACATCGAACGATAAGAAAATGGCTCAAAGCCCTGCTGCTGACATGCGGAACATCAACCCATCCCAGGTCGGGATGGTGTCCAACTATTCTGCTCTACATGGCTCCGAAAAGTTGAGGTTTACCTGGTTTACCCCCGAGATACGGCGCTGTTCATACGGAAAATGATGATCAGAAATCATATTTTTTGGGGTTTGTTCCTCCAAATCATCAGAGAAACTCACATGAAAAAAGCACCAATTTTCGTGGGAGTGCCCCCGAATTCAAGTTGTTCAGCTGTCCGCACCTCTGACAAGTCTGTGGACTTCAACAACTTGCAGTGGCCGTTGGTAAACCCCACCGCCAGTAGCTTGCCATCGGGCGAGAACTGAAGGATATGTGGCACTAGCTTCTCAAAAATCTTCACCAAGTGCAATGATCTGGTGTTGTAGTTCCTGACATCTTGATATATACATCTTGAAGGAAGTAAAGCTTCGAAAAAGAGGATCTCAAAATGGGATAAAATGGGTATGGCGCATATTTCAAACCGAGGAAGTCATGTCCTGTTCAGCAGAAGTAGTTAAGCCCACCTTTTGGGATTGCTTCAACTACGGGCTCCTTCCAACATCTTCCTGCCTTTCGAAGGCGTGTTTTGAAAAACTACTCCCCACCACCCATCGGTCAAAGGCTCCACATGTGCAGAAATCCGGAGTAGCCGCAGACCGCCACCAGCGGAAGCTGTGGATGACAGCACAAGCCATGGACTGGCGAATCCAGGCCCTGTAACACTAATCGACCTGCGCACGGTGGATGCTGCACCGAGGTTTAAACCGAATGACCTCATCTTGGATCACTTGGATCTTGTATTTTGCATCATCTTCTGACTCTTTTGACTTCAGTAGTAAGATTCCAACTGTTTGATATATATATATAATATATATATATAAAGAGAGAGAGAGAGATATATACATATATATATATATATATAAGTTCTATGGGGTTTCCAAAAATGGTGGTACCCCAAAATAGATGGTTTATAATGGAAACTCCCAATCGAAAACGGATGATTTTGGGGGTGCCCCGCCTCGGCGGTTCTCTGGCGACAGCTCATAGAAGAGCTTGGATTCCACAAGGACCACCAGAGCGGAGCCCGTGGAAACCAGGAAATTGGGACACTTGAAGTCGTCCTCCATGGAACAGGGCTTGGTAAATGTCGTAAATGTCCAATGTTTTTTCACATCACCGAAATTCATTGGGGATTTTTGATCTCCAACAGATACATGGGTATGGATCAATACCTATTAATACCATTTTTAGTGGGTTATTCACATCCATAAATCCCAGCTATTTTGATGTGAACTACAGGGGTACAAGGTTTTGACACACTGCCAGATAAGTTTTAGATGTGAAACAAATCCCCAAGCCATGGGACATTGACCAAAGCCCGTGAAATCTTGGGATTCCACCAGGGATTCCAACATGGTGTGTCAGGTCCATGGTCATCCATCCCCATCCCCCAGTCGGACTGGGAGGATATAATTTAACTTAACCATGGCGCCTAGATTGTTGTTTCTATATCCATATCTATATACATCATATATATATATTATAATAATAATAATGATAATAATAATAATAGTAATAATAGTAATAATAATCATAATCATAATCCCTTTATATCCCCATCATGTCCCCACTCTTCATGGCTTTTTTTTGCCTTTCAGGGACCACCATCCTTCCATATCCTGCCGTTCGCCCACGGACGTCCACCGGGTGTCCTCCACACCGACAGAGCTGATGCCGGGATCGAAGTCGTCCTCCTCCCCGTGGCGCTCGAAGCTGATGGACTTCACGGAGCCCGCCAGGAGATCTTCAAACCAGGCCTGCCAAAAAAAGCCGGAAGAATCCGGAGATGAGATATGCCTATCCTTTATAATATAGTCTATATATATAATATATAATATATAATATATAATATATAATATATACATATGTATGTATGTATGTATGTATATATATGTATGTATATGTATGTATATGTATGTATATGTATGTATATGTATGTATATGTATGTATATGTATGTATATGTATGTATATGTATGTATATGTATGTATATGTATGTATATGTATGTATATGTATGTATATGTATGTATATGTATATATATGTATGTATATGTATGTATATGTATGTATATGTATGTATATGTATGTATATGTATGTATATGTATGTATATGTATGTATATGTATGTATATGTATGTATATGTATGTATATGTATGTATATATTTGTATATATTTGTATATATTTGTATATATATAGTGTATATATATGTGTGTATGGTCTATATTATATACATATGATATATGTTCGTGAGGATGTAAGTTATGCTGATGTTCCTGGGATTCCAGCTATTCCATGAACTGTTTCGGCCAGTTGAACATCCGCAGTTGGGCTTTTTGGGTGGACCATGTCAGGCTTCACAACTATGATGTCTTGGTGATTTTACCAAGAACAATGGGGATTGAATGGGATTTGTAGCTGATTTATGAGAGTAGCTAAGTTGGTTTACAACGTGCTTAACTGTTGGGTTGATTAGGAAGATACTTATATACTTGTATAGTTATATACTTATATAGTTATATAGTTATATAGTTATATAGTTATATAGTTATATAGTTTATAGTTATATACTTATATAGTCATATAGTTATATAGTTATACAGTTTTGTTATATAATAATATATATATGAATAGGCTTTGCAAACCAACGAACATAACATCTCATAACTGGGGCGCCTCAGCTTTGTTTGACTGCTCTATGGGTTCTCCCGACCCCTGCCTGAACACGGAACTGGTAGTCATAGAAGCGCACGGCTCCATCTGCAGTTCCGATGACCACTCTGGCTTTCTCATGAACCTGCAGGACGTTCAATGAGATGTCTGGGCACAGCTTGATGATCTTGACCTGAGGCGGTCCCAATGTGAAAGACAGCTGGGATCATCATTTTTCACAGATGAACAATGACACAAACCGAAGAATTGCGAAATCACATGAAATACCTCAACCACTCTCAACCCTTTTCCAATGTTTCGTTTTGGAAAAATAATCAAACCTCTGAAACTACACCGATCCAGTCACAGCTCTACGCTCATCCGGCCGGCTCAGGCCATCAACGATGAGTGAGAGGTCCCAGATCACAACATCTCCATCGATGGTTCCAGTGGCAGCTTGCGTGGAATCCGGCAAAAAGATGGTCTGCGTGTAGTCCCCGATGCGCTGCTTGAAGTCCCTGGGAGCTAAGGCTGGAGAGTAGAACTGGAAGGGCTGCTCTACATCCCAGGTCCAAAAGAAGACTCTTCGTTTGCCGTTGGTGGCGATTTCATGGGTGTCCCAAGCATTGAAGAGGACACAGGTCTGCACATCATTGGTGCCCACTGCCGCGGTGCAGATGGGGCCATCATGATCTGAGGGCCAATCCCAAACCGAGATGCTTTGGTAGTCGGCCGTCTCTCCATGTTCTCCATCCTTTTGAATGCTCTTTCCCTCTCGGCTCATCTCTGGCTGCGAAGCGTTGGGATCTGAGCTAGGTGTTGGTGCTGCCAGAGTCACCAAATATTGGAGCTTGGGAGCAATATCTAGCGCGTGGACCCCGTAAGGATGAGGGTTGAAGAAAGTCTTCACGGGAGTGCCAGACTCCCGCTCCCACACCACCATCATGCTATCTGGCCCTGTGTCTGCTGTCACGATCCACTTCTTGTCCTTTGACACGGCTGTTGCTGAAATGGGATTCACATGACCCTGCAACAGCCGTTGGACCCCTGTGTTGTAGTCGAAAATCACACCGGTGTGGGCGGCTGCATAGAACATGTCGGAGGACTCCGCGTCGGAGAGGTTGTGCACACCTGCCACCACATCCTTCAGGGTTCCTCTCAATTCCACCCCTCGGATGAAATCCAAATTCTTGATTTAAATAATATATTTAAATCATATAGAGTCACATCATGGTGAAATCCCCATGTTTCATGCAAATCGTCCTTGTTGATGCCCAGGGTCCAGTGCAACGTCAAGGCCTGCGGTTCGCTACTGGAGGTACTGTTGGGCATCATCTTCGAGGGATCCACCGACTCCATGGCGGGTTGCGGGGTGCGCCCCCAGAGGGGACCGGGCCCGACCAACCCCCGGAACTCCGATCCTGAAATCTGAAGGCCAAGGGCCAAGGCATCTACCCTTCTAGCACAGTAAAAAATGTGAATTTTCATGTCATGTTTGGTCATTAGATCTACTGCGAAAATGCGAAACCTTTGTAGTTCCCTGAAAACTCAGAAACCATGCAACCACAAAAATCTGGCTTTGAAGGCGGCTTTCACGATTTTCACATTTGATTTTATGGTAGTAGCCAAGCCAGTCGTTTCGGTTTCGGTCCGAGAATGTCCTGTCGTTTCTACGCACCTTGTTCCGCGACAACTCAATGTGGGTTGCCCAGGCAGCCTGCAGCAAATACAATTTATTGACAATAGGGCTGTGACACGAGAACTATCGTGGCAAAAGGAACAATAACCATAGTGACGACAAGAATAGGAATTATAATCATTGTACACATAATGGAACTTATAATCATGATTATTATACATAATGGAACTTCAATCTTGTACCATAATGCATCATAATAACCCATAGGATCCATGTATGCTATATATGGTAACATGGATCCCATCAACATACCCCCTTTATGTTAGCATATATACCAGCACCATGGATCCTATGGGTAATGGAACTTATAAATGATAAACATCAGAAATGAATCAAGCCATGCCGTCGCCTCCAGGTTTTGCTTGCTACATTGCCAGTATCGACTCGTGAGCTGAGGGCCATTAGGACCTCTAGGCCTCACCTGGCGATCTGGAGGAATCGACTGGCTGGGAGTTTAAGCAACCTATTCAACCTATATATATGTATGTATGTATATATATATATATGTGTGTGTGTGCATGTGTATTATATATATATATATATCATTATATATAAATATATAATGTATAGATAAATATATATATATATATAGCTATAGTGTATTTCATATAGTTACCCACTTTACCGGGATTCACCAGGGGAGTGCCTGCTTGGCTTCTTTTTTTGTGTTCCAGATCTATGATGACCGAATTTGGATGGAACACAACTCGCGCTTCGCGTCGCGTCGCGTCGCGTCGTTGTGGAAGTCCTCATTGTCGAATCGTTGAAAAAAAAACAGCGAAATCGAGGCAACATGCGATTTTCTCCATCCAAATCATCACCAAGTTTGCCCAGAAATGAAGAAATTGAGGCAACAAATCACCATTTGTTGATTTTCCCAAAGCACCTCCCAGCCAGGCGGTGGCAAACGACAGTGGGTTCCAATGACTGCCAGGCTGGGGTCGTTTAGCCTGGCATTTCGATAGCGAAGTTGGTGAACCTTTGCCTAGGTGAATTAACCATGGTAACTGTGGATGTTTGTGGTTAACCCCATTTAACCATGGTTTATATGGATATAACGGTATAACTATGGTTTATAAATGGCCCCATGATGGCCCCATGATGTACCGAAGTAGTTCATGGGGTGAAACTAAACCAAATAGAACTGGCGGGCACCACCTTGTTACCATCAAACATTGGGGTCTTACCATCAAAAAAGGTGGTGGTTCTAAATGGTTACAGCATCCGGAAATGGATATATTGTATATATGCACAAATAGATAGTCAAAAAAAAATATCAACTATTGACAATTTATCGGTTCCCAAAATGAATAGATCCAATACCTTCAAACAAATATTTCAACTGGGGTATTTGATATTGAAAGGGATTAGTAGGTGAAGTTTTTTGTTGTACACGATATGTGTGACATACGTGATATATGTGATATATGCTATAGATCTGACAAACGTTATAGATGTTCCACACTTTGTGTACCGTATATATCATTCGTGTATGTTATATGTTTCCCAAGCTGTCGCAAAGGTTTTTGTGATCACTCCCCGGTAACTCGAGAAGCCGCCAGCTTGGGGTCATCCAAAAGTTGGCCCAAGATATCCCAAGCTTCAACAGGTCCGACCTCATGGTCACTTTCTGGTTGCTGTCACCGATGAGGACCCCGACATAGCCCGAGTTCTCCTACGAGAATCTGGGAACTGGGCTGAGTTACATGGGATGAATGGCTTATGGTCCCAGCATGAAATTGTTCTCAGTTCATGGCTGAGCTAGGGATAGCCTTGCCTACGTTCCGGCCATAGGACCCAAAGAACAAGAGAAATAAGAATCCTGGGACCCAAAATAAGAGGACTTGGTCGGGCCTCAGCATGGTCGGTGGCTCACATAGACTGGTCATGTTGAAAATCATCAAGCTTTATTTACAGATGATATTCACTGGAAACAAGTTGCATACTGTAAGTTGGTGATATCCCGCTTCTTGCTTGGCGCTGTATTCCCATGTTTGTGGATGCTATCACATGGCGAGAGATTTCTCCGCGTCCCCAACTACCAAGCAAGCGAAATTTTCTGATTCGCGCATCCAGTCACAGCAATCTACTCAGTGCAGATGTGGCTGTTGCGCATGTGACCATGACTGATGTCACTTGAATGCAGATACTAGTATGCATCAAGAACGTCAGCTGGTGATATACACCCAATCAAAAAATAGCTTCCCAATTTCGGTTTATTATTGGAAATACTATTTTTGGGATGATGTTTATTATCACCCCCTTTCATGGTTGGTTGTTGGGATGATTTGTGGCATTGGGTTTACCACAGTCAGTACCAAACACACAAACCAAAATGATTCGGTCTTCATACCTGTACCTTTGAGCGATAGTATTCTTTGTAAAAAAAGAAGGGCCGGTTTGGTATAATTATTGGTTCTTGAATGGGAGAAGCCTCTATGAAAATCAACCAACCAGTGGGAATTTGGAACATCACCCATTATACAATGGGTATGTATAATCTATGGGTGATGTTATATATCATGGAACATCCATAATGTATATATCCAATATGACCATAATAAATACAATCTACTGGTCACCGCGGATCACGTTTCTTGGAGGTTTTGATCGTTTCGATGCCGCGGGACTCTTCAAGTTGCGCCCGCTCAGCCGTCGACTCCCTGGATCACGCGATCGCAGAAACCATAGGAAGCCCCGGGGCCCCCGTTAACGTTAACGGAACCAGAACAAAAACCATGGGAAAACCCAAGGGAAAATGGTGGTTTAGTCAACAAAAATCTGGATTTTTAATGGGATTTAGAGCTGATTTATGATAGCGAAGCTGGGACAAAGAACTTCTTCACATTCGGGTTGATTAGGGGGATATAACGAACTAGTTATTGGGGGGTATAAAGCAACTTATAACTGGGGGGCTCCACCTTGTAATAACTTAGTAAATCAGCAAACTAAGCTGTTAGTAATCCTCTGTTGGTCGCAAATCTTAGTAGTCTAGCAGTGAGATATAGTACTAACTGGTCAGCCCGAGGGAAATGACCATCCTTTGGGCATGAAAATTCCCCATGGTACCTTTATTTTTGCCGATGAAGTCCCACTTTTGTAACTGAAATCCCCATCTTTAATGCTTATATATAACTACTATCTATCTATCTATCTATCTATCTATCTATCTATCTATCTATCTAATCTAATCTAATCTAATGTAGTCTAATCTAATCGAATCTAATATCCAGACAGATAGATAGATAAGATAGATAAGATAGATAAGATAGATAAGATAGATAGATAGATAGATAGATAGATAGATAGATAGATAGATAGACAGATAGATAGATAGATAGACAGATAGATAGATAGATAGATAGACAGATAGATAGATAGATAGATAGACAGATAGATAGATAGATAGACAGATAGATAGATAGATAGATAGACAGATAGATAGGTGGACAATAGCTATAGGCTATATCTATCAGGATATAATCTAATCTAATATCATATACATCCTGATAGGAACCATGGCTTCGCAGCCTGGGCATCGGCAATCTCCAGCGTCCAGGACCCAGGCGTGGCAGGAAGTGCTTCCCTTCGGAATCCAGCTGGAAACTGGGGATTTCACCATCAAAATTCAAAAAAAAACATCAAAACTCTATGATGGAAACTCTATGATGGTTAAATGATTATTTCACCATTCAACCATTCAACCATTTCACCATCATTAATTTAGTTTTCCCAATGATTTTGACCATTACAACTAGCAGATAAAAATCACCATGAAACCATGGGAATGGCTTTCATGGTGGAATCCTGGGGAGATTTTGTTAAACCCCAATGGCTGGGCCAGGGCTTCAACGTGGATTTGGACCAATAAATCATGGAAAATCAATGGGTTCAACGTGGCAGATTTTCACCATCCAAAATGAGGACTTCATATGGCGTAATCAATAAAAATGGTGGATGTGCCTATCAAGCATGTTGAATTCACCAACAACAATTCGGATTTAAATCATTTAACCATATCTAACCATATTTAACCTATTAAGGAATTGGCTTTTACCCGGCAAATCTGAACTCAAAAACACAGGCTGGCTTGAATGTCCACAATCTCCGGCATGGTCAGCACTGGGGTGTGCAGTTCCAGGTATAGTTCTGGTCATATTTTAACTGACGGAGGTATTACTATGGCCCCAAATGCGCCCCAAATGCATTTTCACCTTGCCGCGCAAGCTGTGTCATTCACAGGTGGGAGTTTCATTGCTCCCGCTTAGGGCGGCCCTCCGGCACCCCCTCATTTCAGTCGGTCGTGAGACGTGAACCACCAGCCTTTCCCACAGACCAACGTTGGAAACGTAACTGACATTGGCAGCTCAATTGCCAAAACTGTCAGGTGGCAACATTGGCGGTGTACTGTAAAACATCTTTGTAGAATTGTATTGCTTCCTTGGATTTGCGAATCCAGGGGGACTCGAAAAAAAATAGGATTAAGTCATTAAGCAGGGGATTTATTAGAAAAATCATGCAAATCATCCAAGTAACTGAAGTTACTAAAGTATCATCACACATATCCCAAGAAAATATCCACTTACGTCCCCATATATCCCAACTGTATCCCATTACAAGTTCATCCCATCAACCATCCCATGTTCATCCCATGCTCATCCCATGTTCATCCCGTCATGTTCCTATGGGAACCATGAGTTTTCCACATTTTCTTGTATCTTTACCCTAGGGTAGCCGTTACGAATCCCCCCTAATATCAACACCCCCCCAGAAATCATGGTTTAGTAGGGGGGATACACATAATGGGGATGGGGATGTGTTCAATCTTAGATGGGCAAGAAAAAACCAACAGCTCCCCGGATGTCCGAAATCTCCAAGCGGCATCGGATGACTTGGACCACTTGAAGTTTGCCTCAGCGTTTTTGCGAGCTTCCACCTTCATCTTGTCCAGCTGGGGGATCACATCCTGGTGGCAACGGTTTGAAAAAGATGAAAACCAGGAAAAAAAGAAGTTGCTGGCCCTCCCATCTCACGAATTTCTGCATCAAAAATGGTGGTTTAACTTCACCATCCAAAAAAGGTGGTTTAACTTCATGATGGAAATGCTTAAAACATCTTAAAACATCCATTTCAATGGATGAATAGTCAAGGTCCTTGATGGCCCTCTTGGCATCCTTCATGTCCAAGGGTGTGTACAGGCAGCCGTTCACACCCTCCTCGACCACCAGGGGAACTGCCACAGCCCTTGGGCCTACCACTGCAATACCCGCGGCTTGCGATTCAATGAAGACGAGATCCAGAGTGCCTGGAAAGGTGGATGAATCCAATCCAATCCGTTGAAATGATCCAAAAATCATGTTCCAATGGCCGAACAAAAATCGGAGGTGCCTACCATGTTCCAATGTCCTAAGGCCTAAGAATATTCACTGATGCCTGATGTTGTTGGGGACCTCAAAGATCCAGCAACATGCCACGGAAATTGCCACATGGACTGCTTATCAACATGATTTGCTGAACCGAACTTGTCAAAAAAATCCAAAAATCTTCCCAATAGATCCCCTAAATTAGGTGGTTAGGTGGATTCATGGGAAAATGATTCGTGGATTCACCATCTCAGCAAACGGTGCCTGTGACCGTTGGCGAAAAGAAGATGTCCGACGAGGCAACCAAAGCTGCCAGCTTTTCTCCGGTGACGACTCCGGGCATGTTCACGTCCTGAACATCGTGCAAGAAAAATGGGGCCTCCAACGGATATCGCATGCAACAGGCCCCAAAAAGGTTCATTAATTCTGGTGGAAACACCTTGTCATCTACCTCTTCATCTTCCCCCACAAAATCAGCAGTTGTGGCGGATAACACAGAAAATTCCCGGAACAAATTCCCGATTTCTGGAAGATTTCCCATTGGGAAAACTGGAAAAATGGAAAAAAAAGCACAGTGACTCCGCAACTATCAGGTGGTTGGGAAACCCAATTCCTAGCTCCAACTGGCTCCCCATTGGATGTCCCAACCTTTGGATAACTGATCCCTCCAGGGTCACCAGGCCCTTCAACCATGTGTCAGGTCGATGTCCAATCTCTTCGTGAATCGACTTCCAAGAATCGCCATGGCCGATGATGGCAAATCGACAAAGCTCAGGTTCACCTGGAAGGGCGTCGTCACTGGTTACTGGGCCCAGGAAAAATGCCTCTGAAATGGTTGTGTCTAAAAATGGAGTCTACCATCAAAAAAATGAATGCATATAGTATAGAATATTATAATATATATATATATTATAATATAATATAATATAATATAATATAATATAATATAATATAATATAATATAATATAATATATACACATTAATTGCGAACATGATGATTAAGCAGCAGATTCAGCCCCTTGGAAATGAAAGTCAAGGATTTCGGGGTACCATATGTTCAGACAAACCCAAATGCAATCTGTGAAGCCACCTGCAAAGTATGGCATATTCAGCCATCCAGTAGGTGTTCGCTTGCCAAGTATTCCATCAACTCCAATCAGTAAAAGTTTCTTGGAATCGTATCCGTTGTATATTATTTGTATTCTTATATGCATTGAATTGTACATGATTTTTTTGTGTTTCATTCATTTACAATTATATGTTATAGAATTTTCATGAGTAAAAAATGTACAATGACAGCAACTCATCCAATCAGTCAACTCTCCCCTCAACTCATCCACTTCTGTGACGGCTACCCGGCCTGGCGGGTTCGCTTCCTTCACCAGATCCGCGATCTTATCCACCTGCGATGGGTCATGTTGATCTGCCATGGGAGATCAAATGAGCTGGGAGATCAACTGTTCGTGATGTTGATATTTACCAAGCAACTTAAAAGATCTCACCATCTCAGTTTGCTGAAAATATCCCTACAAGCATATGTCGATTTATAGTCTGACTCCGTTGTTCTGAAGTTGTTGCATTCATGTTCATTTCTGGTCACGGGTGAAACCTCTATTGCCCTAATGGTCACGTATTTAGTATTCAACCAACTAATTTCCCTTCCGTTTCCCCAATGACTTGATATGGGTGTGTCTGAAATTAAGGTATCCCCAGGTCCCCAACAAATGATGTTGTATCATCATTTGCCCTATTCAAGTGGCCATTTGGATGTATACACAGCCACATGTCCCCGCTGTGGAAAAAACCGCGTGCAGCGGGCGCCTGCTTTTCGGGCGACATGCGGCCGACGAAGACCACCAAGGGCAGGTCCGGTCTGCCGTTGCTGTAGATCTCCCGCACCTGGTGGCAGTCGGTCACCAAACTGATGGTGAAAGACAAATGGTGGCGTGTTATCTACCATCTGGATATTTAACATATATTATATATGACCATCAATCACTAGTTATAGTCACTAGATATAATATA
Source organism: Cladocopium goreaui (assembly GCA_947184155.2). Lineage (NCBI taxonomy): Eukaryota > Dinophyceae > Suessiales > Symbiodiniaceae > Cladocopium > Cladocopium goreaui. The sequence goes on along the minus strand of CAMXCT020000038.1, from coordinate 108,608 downwards.
TATATATACACATATACATATACATATACATATACATATACATATACTGTGATTTTGGCCACATGAGATCATCCATTTCATCAGTGCTGACTTCTTGGGACACCTGTGGACACCATTGGACTCATGCATGACATGCAACCTCAACTCGCCGGTCTTGCCGTGCCACATGCATGGCTCTAGGTCGAGGTGGGTGGGATCGGGATCTTGAGTGGAAAAGGAATCAGACTGGCTTGCGGATAGACAGGGTGTCTAGGTGTAGGGCTGATATCCCCTATTGAATTCTCATGGGTAGCGGAGCTCAAGCTGCCGCAGGTAAAGCTCCAAATTCCCTAAGGTAGGCAGGGTGCCTTAAAAAGGGGTTTTGTGCATCAGGGTTCATAGGACCTCTCTCAAATTCAAAACATTGCAAGTCCAACAAACTGCAACAGCCTAAAGGAGGTCAAACACTGACCACGTGAGCCATGGATGGAACCGGAAACGGTGCCGAGCCGGTCAGATCGGCCATACCTGCGGAAGCAGCGGGAACTAGCAGCCTTCCCGCGAGCCAGTTTCCGTGGCAGCAGATCCCCTCCTTCAATCCGCAGGAGACAGACATTCAGGTGTACAGCAGGAAACTGCAGTTTCTGAAGGCCATTTGGCCACCAGAACATGTGTCGCAATTGGCACCCAGAGCGGCCTTGCAGGTGGAAGGGGTGGCCTTTCAGAAAGTGGCTCGCCTTGACCCTCAGACTTTGCGGAGTGAAGGGGGAGTCCAATACCTGGTAGAGGCTCTGGGCGGCCAGTGGGGCAAATTAGCTAGTGAAGAGAAGCTGGCCTACTTCGAGAAGGCGATCTACCAGACAATCCAGCGAAGTGATGAAACGAATGACAGCTATCTGGCACGCCACGATGTGGCATTCGAAGACCTTGCATCTCACAAGGTGCCCATGGAGGAGATTCGAGCCTACGTGTTGCTGCGACAGTCCCAGCTGAGCTCTGAGGACCGCAAACGCATCATCCTGGAGAACAAGGGTGACCTCTCCTACGAAAATGCTCGGAAAGCCCTTCGACTGCTGGGAGCCAAATTCTTCCAGGAGCTCCAAGGGGTGAAGCCGAACAAAAAGACCTATGACATCAACATCACTGATGGTGCCTCAGAAGAGACAGCAATGGTCCTCTCGGAGAACGATGGCCGCGATGAGGACACCGTCTTCCAAGTCATGTATGATGAGGGAGATGAGGATGCAATCTTCATCAACGACTTTGAGGAGACGCTCATCGAAGTTGCTCAGGAGTCTCCAGAGCTTGCAAGCTGTTATGCAACGTACCTTGAGGCCAGAACAAGACTCAGGGAACGAGCACGAATCAGGGGCTTCTGGCCGATGAGTGGTCCAGGTGCCAGCAAGGGCAAGGGGAAGAAAGGAAAGATGGGGTCCAAGGGCACCAAGTTCCGATCTTTAGCAGATCGAATTGCCTCATCAGCCTGCAGGAAATGTGGACAATTTGGGCATTGGAAGCGTGAGTGCCCCCTCAACCTCAACAAGGGGGACAACAAGGGCAAGGGCACCACGGAGACCATCTCCATCGCAGAGGCGCTCTTTGCCCATCCCGAAGACCATGAGGATCAGATGCCTGCCATGGAGTTGATCGACGAGCTCCCAGAATCTGCCGAGGACTTAGGCACGTTAGGCCAAAACTCAGGGATTTTGACACCTCATGATGCCTCAGGGGTTTGTGAAGTTGAGGAGTGTTTCATGATTGACGGGGATGTTCAAAATTTTGAGGGGTCAAAATCAAATGATTTGGCAGTATCATCAGGTACCTTGACAAAGTTTAAGTCCACCAATCAAGTTTTCAAGGGGTTGCTTCAAAGTGCTTTATCAAAATGCTGTAGGAAGCATGGACATGCCGTGAAGTTGGCACCGACCGCAGAGCCCACTCGAACTTCAGAGCCAGAAGACTCCGAAGCCACCAGCCTGTTTTCTCCAGCCGTGATTTTAATGTCTGAAGAGTGTGCCGGAGAAGCCGTCATAGATACTGGTGCCAGTAGGTCAGTGATTGGCAGTGAAAGGGTCCAGGGCCTCTTAGAAGCTTTGTCTGGGAACGTTAGAACCCCCATTAAGAGGATGGCTTCATCGGTCAATTTTCGATTCGGCAACAGTGGCACACTTCAGAGTATGTGCGCACTGTGCATTCCACGGCGCCAAAAGGGCTGGATCCGAGTGGAAGTTGTGCAGGGTCGCACCCCGTTCTTGGTATCTAATGCAATCATGAAAGAACTTGGAGTCATGATTGACCCACGAAACAAGGTATTGAGGTTCCTGGGAAATCCCAAAACAGTTGCCCTCAAAACTTGTAGGAAAAATCTGCTTTGCGTTGGAGTCGTTGATTTGCTGAACATACCAAGTAATGAGACTGATTGGAAACATGTAGAAGAGATTTATCAACAAGAGGTCAACCACAAGGAAAAGGGAGACATGACAAATGAAAAAGTAGAACGGTCCAATATCCCACCTCGAACATGCATGTCCACTCAATCTCAATTCATTGTACAGGATCCACCTCATGTAGAGTCATGTCACACCGCTATTTCTGCGAAAGTACAGGCTCAAGTTGAGCTGCCATCTACACCATCTCCGACCGACCAGAGTGTGCAAAGCAATGGGAAGCTCAAAGGAGATGAAGTCCTCATATCTGGTGCAGGATCTGTCAGGGGACGAAGACCCAGGTCTCCAATCAGATCGAGTGTACATGGATGCACCCGATCGGCAGTACAAAGTCCCACCAGGGATCACGAATCTGCAGCAGTGGGGCGAGACCAAGATCCCCTCGGGAGTTCAACAGGGACAGACCTTTGCGGAGGTGTACAACAATCATCCCTGTTACATTTTCCAGATCCGAAACCGCAAAGCAGTGTCACCGTGGCTGAGGAATCTACAGAACTACGTGATTGCCCGGCGGAAGTACGAAACACTGAATCAGATTCCCATTCTGCCATCATCAGCAGGATCGGGGCAGTCATCGAAGTCACCGACAACCACTCGACCTTCGGCACCTCAGGGAAAGACCGAGACAGGGTGGGAAGTGATCACCAAGGCAGGAGCATCGTCCGCCAATGCCAAGAAGACCCAGGCATCCAAGCGGACCACATCCGATTGGGAGCAGCCCAACAAGACCAAGATGACCGTGGAACAGAATGCCGAGCGAGTGCAACAGATCCAGACACAGATTGCCCTCCTGCAGAGGGAGCTGGCGCGAGAGACACAGATTCCGGAGGAAGAGGACATCTGAAACGTGTACCAGCACTTCTGAGTGAGGCTCAAGTTCAAGGGCTGCAGGCCCAGATTGATCAATTCGTTGGGGTGATCGAGAGAGACTTTAATCAAATCAGGCAAAAGGCCAATGTCTTGGAACCCCAAAAGCCCACTAACCAGAGTCGGCCTGTTGTTCTCTTAGAAGTATACTGTGAAAAGGAGTCCCAACTGACACAACAAATGAAAAGAATGGGAGGGATTGCACTTCGGTTTACACGTTTGCACGGTGATCTGACAACCCCAGAAGGGATCAACAAACTCTGGTCTTGGGTAATGATGTATGAACCCGAACACATATGGGTTGCACCTGAGTGTAAGTTTTGGGGATCCTTCTCAAAGTTCAACATGGGTCGAAGTGTTACCACCAGAAACATGATCATGCAAGGCAGGCAAGGTGACATCTGTCATTTAGAATTGTGTAACCAACTTTATCTTTTCCAGGTCTCAAATGGACGTCACTTTCACTTGGAGCAACCCAGAGGGTCAGACATGATAAAGCAACCGCAGTTGTATGATGTCCATACAGGTACCCTTCCCGCATACTTCGACATGTGCCAAGCTGGTAAACTCCGGGGTCCCTACACAGAAAAAATTTTGAGGAAACAAAGTCAAGTCCTTACCACAAGTAGGATAGTTCATGGACAGCTTCACAATCAACGATGTCCAAGGAATCATGAACATCAGCAAATCAAAGGTAGTGTAAAGGCACCAGGTGAACCATGGGTGAAAGTATCTGCCTATGCTGCTGCCTATACTGCGGTTTTTGCACGAAAAGTGGTCCAGGGCATTATCAAGAGTTTGGGAATGGGAGAAAAACCTTTGATCCTCGAAGAATTGTTGGTTGGAGAAGAACTTTCAAAGGGGACCAAGCGACCAGTGGCACAAGAAGTTTTGGAAATGCGGCGGTGTCGGCGGCGACATGGGACAAAGAGTCCTCCGTTCCCTGAGGACATGGATGAAGATTCATCAACTGGAGCTCATGTGGTGGATTGGAAGGGGGTAATCACCAGTTTTGAAAGGGATGTTCCAAGGGTTGGTGCGGCATACTTTTGGAGGGATGACCCCCGGGTTATTCAACTTCAAGAGCAATATCCACAAATCAACATCCAATTTGTCCTCTTGTGTCGGGGCACCGAAAGGTACCGAGTTCCAAAGAATGACATCATTCGGGATGATATCCCCCTTCGTAAAACTGTGGTTGTCCATCGGCAAAGCGGTGAGGTCCAAGTTTTGGGTGATTTTGAAGAATGGCAGCAACTCTCAAAGGCCAAACAGGTGAGGAAGGCAGTCCCTGCGAAGATTTCTATCAGTGTTTTTGGAAAAAGGTGTCTTTTGGATGTACCTGTTGTGGAATCTCAAGAAATGCCTGATGTTGAGATGCATGCGCCTATCACCCAACAAGAGGGATCCTCTGTTCCAAGTTCAATGACGGTTCTGGCCAATTCTCAACAGAAAACAGTAGAAGAAAGCCAGCCCGAAGCAGAAGCGTTGGTTCCTGGATGGGCCCCGAAAATTGTTCCGAGGCATGGGCCCGCTTTTAGAGCACTTAGTGCACAGCAGAGAACCGATTTGGTCCGATTGCATCGTAATTTGGGCCATCCAGATCCAGCGAGACATCAGCGTCTCCTCCTCGAACAGGGTGCCGAGCCAACTGTGGTGCAAGGTGCTCTAGATATGCAGTGTGATGTTTGTCTTGAAACCCAGAAGAAACCAAAGTTGCCTCATCCTTCATCGATTCATGATGATTTGGATTTCAACGACGTAGTAGGGGCTGATGGGGCTTACTGGAAGTCAAAGATGGGACAAACATTCCACTTTATGCATTTTATCGATGAGGGCACCCTTTTCCATCTTGGTGCACCAAGCGGCAGAACTGTTGAAGAGCAGATTAGGGTGTTTGAGGATGTTTGGCTGCATTGGGCTGGTCCGTGCAAAACTTTGTATCTTGATCCTGCTGGAGAGTATGTAAACCCCAAATGGAATGATCGTTTGCAGCAAGAAAACATCCAGGTAGTCATGGCTGCCGGGGAAAGCCACTGGCAAATTGGCAGGGCTGAGATACATGGTAGGATCATCAAGGATATGTTGACTCGTATGGACCAGGACAACCCAATAAAGGATGGGGAGGAGTTTAAGCAGTGTTTGAGGCAAGCTTTTTCTGCGAAGAATTCCCTGTCAAGAGCCAAAGGCTTCATTCCAGAGCAGGCGCTGCTGGGCAAAGCCCGAGCTCTGCCGGCTTCGCTGACCGCCGACTCCCAGGCAGGAGCTCACCTTTTGGCTGAGAGCTCAACACCAGAGGGAGTGCGCTTCAGGGCTAGTTTAGAGCGTAGGGAGCAGGCAAGGCGAGCCTTCATCAGGGCTGACAATGACAGCTCTTGCCGGCGTGCGCTCCTCCGGAGGAGTCGACCAGGAGCGGTCGAATTTGAAGCGGGAGACTGGGTCCTCTACTGGAAGAGGGTAAGGGGCAACATAAGACATGAGAGAGGCCGCTGGTATGGTCCAGCTCAGGTCATTGAGAAAGCCCGAGTTGTGTGGTTGAGTCATGGGGGATACCTGATTCGTGCCAGCCCCCAACATTTGAGGCCTGCATCCATGAGAGAGTATCATGCGTTACCTAGGGATGAGCATGGTCATGTAAGGGATGAACAAGTATCCACTAGGACTCGGAACTATGTAGAACTGGATGAATTTCCTCCAACTGTTGGTTCAAATGAAGGTGATGATGAATATGAGCCCTCTCTTGCTCCGACTCCCATCATTGATCTAGATAGCGAACAACCCGAAGATGAAGCTTCTCCCCCGGAAAGTCAGTTGGGTGGAAACCCCGAAATGGGAGACCCCGAAGTAAACAATCCAGATGGTGTACCTGTAAGTGGGGATTTAGGGGGTCTCGGAATTCCAGTACCAATGTCCGATGATGAGAATGATGACTCACTTGCTGTTTTCGGGGATGATTTTGAAGGGCCACCAACAACTTCTGGAGTATGGGAAATCACTTTAATGGAGTCTCCTGAGATGCCTCTCGAAGAGGGTGTGGTAGATGGCAGCTTGGCTGAATGCATTCTTGTAGCCACCACCGCAAAGAAACAAAGGGTTGAAGTCCAATGGAAAACATTAGACCAAGCTGAGAGGGAGTTGTTTCGAAAGGCAAAGGCGAAGGAGGTACAGGCTTGGATTGACCATGGAACTGTAAGAAAACTAGCAAAAGGGGCTTTACCCGAAAATCGTATCATGCGGTGCAGGTGGATTTTGACCTGGAAAGATCCGTTGCCAGGCACGGTAGAAAAACGTGCCAAAGCACGACTGGTGATTCTGGGATTTGAAGACCCAGACATATCCTCAGTCCCAAATGATGCTCCAACGTTGAGCAAGGATGGAAAGCAGTTGATTTTGCAGAAGGTTGCAAGCTGTGGCTGGACTTTGATCAATTTTGATGTTTCAACAGCTTTTCTGAAAGGAGCCGGGGACGGGAGACCACTTGGGATACACCCACCACCTGAGATTGCAGCAGCCCTGAAAATGACATCCATGGACCAATGTGGTTTGGAAGGGGGAGCCTATGGGCGTATTGATGCACCCTATCTTTGGTATCAATCATTTAGGGAGACCCTGGAAAGTTTGGGGTTCATGGTTTGTCCACTGGATGGCTGTGTTTTCTCGCTTGTGACACAAGACTCACAAGGTCGACCTTGGGTGCGTGGTGTGTTAGGCATACATGTGGACGACGGGATCGGGGGAGGAGATGACTACTTCATGAGTGTCATAGAACAGTTGCGGGGAAAGTACTCGTTTGGGGCATTTAATACTGGGGAATTTGACTTCTGTGGTATCCACTATCGTCAATGGAGGGATGGAAGTATTGAGATGTGTCAAAAGAAGTATATCGAAAGAATAGACCCGATCCAAGTCTGTCGACATCGTAGAAAGGAGCCTCAGTCACCAGTGACAGAAACGGAAAGACAAGTCTTCCGCCAGCTGTGGGGCTCTCTTCAATACGCTGCGGTCCAAACCAGGCCTGACATAAGCGCCAAGGTGGGTATTCTCCAATCACTGATTCCAAAAGCATGCATAGAGGATCTCCTCGATGCGAATCGCACTCTGTTCGAGGCCAAGAAAAATCATGTAAACCTTGTCATTGTTCCAATACCTGAGAGTCAGGTTTCATTTTGTGCCTTTTCTGATGCTTCCTTTGAGACAAAGAAGGGAACGGCCTCACGACAGGGTACCATCATTTTCACGACAGATTCTCGAATGGCCGAGAACAAATTGGCAGTGATTTGTCCAATGGCTTGGTCCAGCCGGAAAATCCCTCGTGTCATAAGGAGTACACTCAGTGCTGAGGCATCAGCACTTAGCAGTACATTGGATAGGCTGAGTTGGTTGCGTTTGCTTTGGTCATGGCTTCTGGACCCAAGCATTGACTGGACCAATCCCACCGAAGTGCTCAAAGAGTCTCCGCTGGCATCAATTGCAACGGATTGCAAATCAGTTTTCGATTTGTCAACAAAGACATCAACACCGGTGTGTGAGGAATTTCGGACAACACTGGAGTGTCTATTGATTAGGGAAAGATTGACTGAGAATTGCAAACTCCGTTGGGTCTGTAGTCAGGCCATGCTTGCAGACTGTCTGACAAAAGTCATGGATGGGGGTACTCTTAGAAAAGCATTGGCACTTAAGAAGTACTCAATGTTTGATGAATTGGACATTCTGCGACAAAGAGCCGATAAGCGTGAGCGTTTGAAGTGGCTGTCAGAGCAGGAGGCCAAGGTGCAGAAGCCAGCACATGATCTCATGCAGAACATGGAAACAAAAGTTTCAAAATTTTGAGATTTTGACGAGTGTGATTTTGGCCACATGAGATCATCCATTTCATCAGTGCTGACTTCTTGGGACACCTGTGGACACCATTGGACTCATGCATGACATGCAACCTCAACTCGCCGGTCTTGCCGTGCCACATGCATGGCTCTAGGTCGAGGTGGGTGGGATCGGGATCTTGAGTGGAAAAGGAATCAGACTGGCTTGCGGATAGACAGGGTGTCTAGGTGTAGGGCTGATATCCCCTATTGAATTCTCAATATACATATACATATACATATACATATACATATACATATACATATATATATATATATACCTATATATATATATATGTACCATCTGGTTATGACTAACATAGCCATGGAAAATCACCATGCTATTAATAGGTAAACCATCTATTTCTATGGGCCGTCTATACCATGGCTATGTTAAATAACCAGAGGGTATCTATAAATGCGAAGCAAATTGGGTCCATCTCACTCCCGCCGAGGGCTGGCCTTGGAATCCTTCTTGGAAGGATGGAAAAAGTCCAGGTCGCAACCGGTCGACCAGAAACGGATGTTGGAATGCCCTGCAAACCAACTCTGGTCCCGTTGGTTGCCATCGATCAACAGATGCCCGGTGACCAATGGGAAAACCACTTCGCAGGCAGCCCTCATGACCTGAGGGGAGTAATCCCCGATGAAGCCGGGGACATAGGTGGCATAGAGATCTATTCTGCTGTGGTGTGAGATGACCACAGGCAATCCCAGCCACCACAAAAAGGCGACCATGAAGAAGGCCATGGGCGTGAAGTCGAAGAACTGGATGATGTGTGGTTTGAAGTGCATCAAGGCTGCCTGAGGCCAAAGAAATCCATGTGTGTTTACCTAATAAACCTCTAATGTGGGTAAAACAATGGTAAAATAAACCAGCCATGACTGGGAATGGTAGTCACATACCACCAACCAAAAAATGGTTTTCTGACTGGGGGATGGTTAAGTTTATGGCATTGTTTTACCCACATTCGAGGTTTATGGCATTGGTTTTACCTCCCAAATGGGGATGATGTAGAATGACCCCCAAGAATTTTCGCTGTCCAAAAAAAGATTGTCCCCAAGATTTACCAAGGAACTAAAAAGTGAGGAGAGGGAAGGGTGATCTTATGTTTTGGTTGAATCTCCACTCCAGGTCCCCTTGTCACGGTGGCTCCATAGTTCTCCGGCGCGAAGGGTGTCTCTGGGCTGCCATTGCTGCAAAACACATGCACCTGCCATGTCAGCCATGACAGTCGACCCCCATTGTTTTTGAGTAAGTTTGGTAGAAACTCAGCTACCATTTCAGGACGAGTTGAATCCCCATTTGTGGTAAGTCATTGGGAGGGTTTATTGGATTTACCACACTAGATCTCACTCGGAATACAAATCCCCAAATCCCAGGATTTGACCAACAAACTTCCATCACACGCCTGCAGGTATGTGTATTACCCTGGTTGATGACATGTCATCCCTATGTTTGTCAGATACATCCCCAAAAACACATACAGGACAGTAAAATGTCCATGATTGTTTATTCCAAGCACCCTTAAAATAGTGACTGTCAGATATGTCATATAGATCTCATATCCATGTTTATACATTTTTCGCCCACCAGGATTCATCTGTTGCTTTCGGCACCATCCAGTTATGCAGGCCGGCCTTGTGCCCATCTCTCACTAAGGCTTGGATCGTATTCCGCGCGAAGTTCTGCACTCCATCGAGTTTCGGTGGAAACGAATCGCCCGTGAGAAGGACCTGGCAGTTTGAACCGGTGGACATCACCAGGTAATCAGGTTTATCCATTTCTTTACGTATTCTTCTGATATTGAAATAGAGCTATTGATATGTACATATCATGTACGTTTAATATGGCTGTTTATATATATATATATGTATATATATGTATATATACATACGTACACGCTCCCTACCTCTTCTGTTTGGTGCTTTCGCCCGGCCTTCATGGGCTTCCCCGACTTGGAATCGAAATGTCCTCCCCAGCAGTGAAAGAGTAGCAGCCATCTGACGCTCTTCACAGCGAAGACGCAGACCGAAGCCACGCAGAGTGCCGAGATCCAACTGGTCAACGGTAACAGGCTACCCAGGGCCAAGATGGGAGTCACGGTATACCTCCATACCGACCCGGACACAATGGCGGTGGGAAACGACTGGGAAAACATGGTCAGAGCGCCCGCAGGAGCGCTGTACTGTTTGCGATATTCAATGTCTGCGTCATCACATGTTTTTGACATATTGTGAGAAAACGCAAGGTTTTTTAGTATGTATCATGTTGATCGTGGATATGCAGATGAGCAAAAACGTAGAACTGCGCGCCCCAAATGGGTGATTTTGTGCAAGTTCATTGTTTTTTGCAATGTATTTGCATTTGTGTTCCAAGCTGTCTTCATTGGCAATCTTTTTTTTCTACCTTTCATCTCGGTGGTGCTTGCACAACTTTCCGAGGCTGGTGAACACGTGTCCTTCATTGAGGTGATGCCACTGTCCTTCCAAGAGCTCGCTCTCTGATCTTCCCTTTGGAAGTCGTTGTCCATTGGTGCGGCACACTTTTCTTTACATGGTGCCACTGCCTATGCAACTGCTGCGTGCCCGCTGTGCGAGCTCGACCTCTTTTGCGCATGAACTCTGCACGGGAGTGTTTGACCACAACCCAACCCCAACCCCACCCCATACCCAGCGTAGCATCATGTGGGTGTGCAACTTCAGATGAACGTTAACATGACCCCCACCCCAACCCCACCCCATACCCAGCGTAGCATCACGTGGGTGTGCAACTGCAGATGAACGTTAACATGACCCCCACCCCAACCCCAACCCCACCCCATACCCAGCGTAGCATCACGTGGGTGTGCAACATCAGATGAACGTTAACATGACCCCCACCCCAACCCCAACCCCACCTCATACCCAGCGTAGCATCACGTGGGTGTGCAACTTCAGATGAACGTTAACATGACCCCCACCCCAACCCCACCCCATACCCAGCGTAGCATCACATGGGTGTGCGACGTCAGATGAACGTTAACATGACCCCCACCCCAACCCCAACCCCACCCCATACCCAGCGTAGCATCACGTGGGTGTGCAACTTCAGATGAACGTTAACATGACCCCCACCCCAACCCCAACCCCACCCCATACCCAGCGTAGCATCACGTGGGTGTGCAACTTCAGATGAACGTTAACATGACCCCCACCCCAACCCCAACCCCACCCCATACCCAGCGTAGCATCACGTGGGTGTGCAACTTCAGATGAACGTTAACATGACCCCCACCCCAACCCCAACCCCACCCCAGGGTCAGGGGGGTGTTGAAAAAGGACGAAAGCGTTGCGCTCCTCAAGGCGCTCACACCGAAAACATGGGAAATTATAGGAAATGTGAGATCATCATAGTAAAACCATCTCCAGATTGGATTTTTTTGAAGGGTATAACCTAAGTTGGAAGATGGGACCCCTATCACTATGGTGTTTTTTTTCTGCATATAAGAGGAATTGGTAAGTGGTTGCTGGTGCCCCAGTTCGGACGCGCTAAGTTGGTGAACATGCCTATCTATATATATATAGGTTAACTGCTATATGGAAGATATATCTAGAGTTAATGTGGTTGACAAACCAACCTTGCAACTCGTCACTGGCTAATCAGTAGGATGATTAGCTACTTATAGAGGATAATATGGATAATCCAGTTGGGGGACAGGGTATGAGTCAAAATCAGGTACCGCCACATGGGGGGTTGCTGTCCATGGGATGATCACAGCTGGCCTCCCCTGCGCCACTATGCGAAGCATCACCTTGCCGTTCTTCTCGGCCTCGTCGCTTCGGGGCACAAAGAAACTTGGAGTATTTCACCCTCAAAACGGAGACATCTCTACCAGAAATTAAGGAATTCATCCAGTCGAAGTAGAGATGTACTCCGAAAAAAAGACTGGAGACCAAACTTGGGAACTGCGTTCACCAAAGCCTCCCAAGGAATCGTTGGTTCCGCCGTTTTTGGCCAAAGGCGCCTGTCTATTTTCGGCCAACATCTTCTCAGCCATCGTTGCGCCAAAGAGCCCAAGGCACGCCAGGGAAACGCTACAGGCCATGTGGAGAAGCGAGATGCCTCACAGCAAAAAAGGCTTTACAAACAATGGTGGGTTTAACATGGTTTAACCATCAGAAATGGTTGGTTTTGTCATCAAACAGAGTGATTCAACAGCAAAAAGTGGATGACAGCGACAGAAATCAACTCCAAATAAAACTGAATACAAGTCAGATATCATGAATATCATCAATGGGGATATCTGACAATCTCTCAACATCTCGGCCCCAAACCCATCTCTCTGCTTTTTGGCTGATGTTTTGGGGCCTGTTTTATACTTTTTGTATATGTTAGTATAGTACTCCACTGGCCTACTCGGGTGTTGAGGTAGTAGATGGCAATCATCAGCAATCCATAGACCGTGCCGAAGGCCGTTAGGATCACCAGGGGTGGGGCATACAACTGACCGATCTGCGGCACCAGACTCAGCACGATGACACCGATCCACAGGACCGGGTAGAAGATGGCGGACATGCAGCCGAAAAAGGTCATGAGCCCAAGACACCTGACACGTACGCGGTGTCGGCATGGAAAAGGCACGAGTTGCTTGGCGAGTTTGGTAATCATCTACTTGGTAAACTACTGACAGAGAAGAAGATGACACAGCCTCGCATGGCATTTTTTGCCTCACTCTGGCAACCGCTGGTGTCTGTGATTCCGATTGGGGGCGCCCATCTGTTTTCGTGCGTCCTACTCTAATACAGATTCTGATAACTGGCTGTGTCCAAAAATCGTGTGCATGTGGCCCCTTGGGCCATTAAATGCCATTGAGATGGACAATAAGAAAATCCACATGTTCAATCATTTTCAGATTTTCAGACATCCGGCTGTGTTTGGCCTCAGTGAGAACCACACATCAAAGGGCTTCGTGGTGGTGGCCATCTCCTTTCTGAGCCTCTCCTCCATTCGACCCATGGATCCTTGCCACATCTCGACCACGACCACGACCCGTGTCACACGGCACACGCCGTTCGACGCCGGGAACTTCCAAGGCTTCTAATTAGATGCAGTGCTAACTGAGTCGAGTTGGAAAACTGAGGATAGGCTGCAAGTGACGTATAATATCGTATAATCCTTATCACCTACAACCAATAGTGGAAACAGTCTTCTTCTGATGGTGTGCTTCTTTTTTCGATTGTAGTTGCTTGTTGAAACATCAGCCCCCCAAGGAAACATCTGGGCACGAAACTGATGCCAAGATCAGGGCAGGGCAGCAGGAGCCACGAAATTTGCGCATAACATGTAATACTACACAGTCACAATCTTTCAAGCATTCAATTGCCCTCCGGTAAACTAACATAGCTATTGAAAATGGATTTATAGTTGATTTACCCAGTAAAAATTGTGATTTTCCATAGCAAAATGTGAGTTTGCCAGAGGCTGATTGAATCGCCTGTCCTCTGCTTCAGGTCGTTTCAAAAGATCTGATGAATTGAACATCTCACAGTAGAAAGTCTGTTGTTGCTCTCTGATTCGGATCTAGTTCATCTAGTTGGTAAACATATCAAGAACTCTCCAACAAAATGATAGCTTGGTCTCATTCAGCTGAAACCTCTCAACCCTTAGACCAGAGCCGCCTTCTTGCTTGGTCTGGGTGTCTTCGAGATTCAACACGTTTTCCAAGCCTCTGAGCATCGCCGTGCATGGCTTCCTGGTCTAAGGGTGGTTTCCTAAAATGGTGGTACCCCAATAGCTGGATGGTTTATTTCATGAAAAATCCTAGGAAAAAATGGAGGATGACTGGGGAATACCCCCATGACTTAGGAAATCTCCTAATTTTGATAGGGCAACGATTTTTGACCAGTATCAGTAGTCTCCAAGCGTCTCCCTGCCTTCGAGGCAAGCCCTGAGGCTCACATCTTCCTCAGCCGAATAGTGGGATCGCTCGGGGGCACCATGGGGCACCATAGATTCAAAGGTTCATGGCTGTTCGGTGAGAGATTGATTTTAAGTAGACTAAGTGGACCATCCAATGTTGAAAGAAACCCACTTGAACCATTGCGTTCCCTGCAAAAAGAAGAATGTAAATTGTAATGCTCTGCAAACGTCCTCGTAGCCATCGTACTTGATGACCCACAAACACCTGCCGCAATGTTTTTTCATCACCTCTTTGAAGTGAGTGCAACCCAAATGGACAACGGACATGCATACATACTTTCCAAGACTGGCTAAGAATATCTCAAAACACCAAAAAAAACAGGAAAAAAACACATCTATCTAAACATTTTTAGAACTCAACTAATAATAATGACAATAATGATTATATGAAAATGATAATATATAGATGTTAATAGTAGTACTAATAGCTCACTCAAATTCTCGGTGATGTCAACACCCACAGCTCAACGCACCTCGTATCATCGTCCACGGGGGAAGAGTCCACTTTGATGGCCACCAGGTCCTCTAGTAACCTGGGAGCCAACAGGTTATCTCCTGATGAAAAATGATGTTATCCATGGTTATCCAACTGATCATCCATGGGATGGATTGAAAAATGGATTGAAAAATATTGAAAAATAAATGGATAGCCTGATAGCCTGCAAAAAATCCATGGCGACTAATGGTTTTGTTCGAGTTCAATGGATGCAACTGGGGTGGCAACTGGGTAACACCCAGCAGTTGTGCCCGTGTCTTGTGTTGCCCAGCCCTCACCTGTCTCCCTCTGGATGGAAGCTCAACAAGGTCTTCATGGCGTCTTCGTCGTCCTCGAATCTGAGGTGCTGCCCCGGCTCCTGGAGTCTGGTCAGTCTGGTCGGAACAGCCATGACCAGCCCCAATTAAGAGATCCAAAAGGCCTGTCCTGCTCAATGACAATATCCGCCACTGTGCTCTGTAGCTTTGCAAGAGAAGGATACCTAGGCACTTTCAAACGCCAAGATAAGTAGCAACAGTCAGACTCTTCAATTATCAACGGTGTTATCAACCCCCTCGGCTACAGCTTGCTGCAACCCGAACTCTCATTGCATGAAAATGCGATTGTCCCCAGAATTGGGAAGCCAAAAAAAATCCACAGGCTAAACCCCCATGTTCCTTATCGAAATTGCCATTGGTCTATCCCCACTTTGAAACAACGATCCGCAGTCGCACCTTCGACCGGCCAGCAAAATCGCATCACCATGGGGCCGTTCTTGTAGCGCCTCAGCGTCGTTCTCACTGGGATGCCCCATCCAAAAACGAGATGTGAACCAACACAAGTGGCATATGCCATGTATCGAATATTTAATGATCAACTATTGATGTGTGGGAACCATTCTCCATCCCATGAAGAGATTAATGATGTATCCAATTATCAACTAATCATCCCTTAACCGTCCCGTTGCCAACAACCTCAAGAGCCCGGCCGCCAGAGCACAGCTGGGAGACATGAGATCAAGCGCCTGCAAGTGGTCCGGTTGCTTATCACCAAGAAAAAAACGGACCAAGAGGAAGGGTTTCTTCAGCCACAAAAGAATGGGTTTAACGGTTTTACCAACACTGTTTGGGGAATTGTCATTCAGTATATACTAACCTAGTTTGCTGGAAGACTCCCCTTCAAAAATGTCATATATGCAGATGATTTTCGGAAAAAAAATTAAGGATTTTCCAGTGCCATGTCCGATTACCTCAGAGAGTGGAACTGATAGAACCTAGAAGCCTATGGAAAAAGGAATGAGAAAGAGCCAACATCAGTCATCACGAGAAAGTCGACCTGATTGCATACATTTTGATACAGAAAAAAGTTCATAAGTTCTACCCAAAGGGGTCTAACATGGGACTCACAAGAATGAGCGACTAACATGACCGAAATCGGTTGTATTCCATGTGAAATCTAAGCTTTGAAGGCTACGCCGCGACTTTCGGGACACCCGGCCACATCCGGGATGTCTGTGGGATTGTCTCGGTTGAGGTCGAACAGTGCCTCAGCTGTTCGCGTGAGATATCTATGGGATGATCCCCCTGGGTATTTAATCAATAGAGACTTAAACAATGAATGGATTAGTCTGAAAAGAGCCTACCCGTGGCTACCTGAAATCCAAAGCATCATCAAATCTCCTATACAGATGGCATCTTTGGGGTTGGACAAACCCACATGTCTAAGTCTCGAAATTTCAGATCCTTCAGGTCCCAGCATACTGTTCACCCGGGCTGGGTCCAATCAAAGACCTCGGCATCGGTGGTTCAGCTGGATCAGTGGGTATCCTCAAAACTGGATGGCTTGATACTCACAACGACCAGCCTTTTGTCGGCTGTCGGAGCCATACTCCGTTGTCGATTCCACAAAACCTTGGGTTCCTCGCTGTGGAAGCAATGGCGCGCCTCCCAACACCCCAGCCGGGTGGATTTGCCATTGTTCGATGTTCAATTTGTCAATAGCAACCAAGATTCCACAAAGTTGGTCTGACTCAGTTTTTAACATTTTCCCTTCCAGTTATTTCCTTGATACAACAGGGTTACTATTATTTTGGAAAACACATGTCCTCTGCAGGTGATCAATCATCACCACAACCTCAATGCGTGTTGCAAACAATGAATGTTGCGATACTTAAAATTGGATGGATAGACACCCAAATGATTTGAATGATGGAAACAAATGCCAATATCATACTTATCGCCGGATGGGTAGGTACCTAAATGAAGTGCTATAAAGGGATAACAAAGTGGATGGCTAGATGCTACAAGTTGATGTTTACGTCATCAAAACTCTCCATTTTGGTTGTCCCAAGCCCATCAAACCCACCACACCTTCAGCCGCCTCTACTTCGTCGGCCTGAAACGAAAGCCCGAAATCCACTTTGGAAAATCCAAACAGAAATCCTTTCCAAAAGTTCCAGGAACATGATTCATGCTCGGTTTTTCCAAAAAAAACATAAAAAAAATTAACTCGGAATCAGAATCCCAAAGAATCCTGGAGCCTAGTCTTTCAGAAAAAAAAAATACCAAAAAGAAAATCACTCGCAGTCACTCGGACCTCCAGCTGCGCAGCACCCGCAGCAGGGTCCTCCAACACCTTGGACGACTGCAATGGAATGTGTAGCCCTCTGGCGATGGATCCGATGGATGAAAATGGCCAATGTATACACAATTTACAGTATGATTCTTTGGATTGTTCTATCAAAATGGAGATTGATGATGATTGATGATGATTGATGACGATTGATGGTTATTATTTAATATTCAATGATTGGTTATTTTAAAACAAACTCCCAATCGCTGCCCTTCACAAAAATGGATTCGCACCTGGTGAGTGTATGGCCAGCCCGGTGGCATCTCATAGACCTGACCCCACGGGCCTACACATTAGGTCTTAGTGGCTGCTGGATGTGCATCCCACGAATCATAACTGGTTTGTAATCCATATATAAACCATATATAACCCCTATAATCCCATATATAAGTAGGGATGTTCCAGATATATTTAGGGCTAGCAAATGTGTGTGTCCCACTTTTTTGCCATTTGCTGCGCATCTAAGAGTCTAGCTCTTGCTGCTATTGCAACTGCATGCCCCTTCACATGCAAATTAAAGGACAAAAGACTAGGTCTCGTAAGTGCACTCCACTAACAACGTCCTTGGAAATCAGGCCGGAATGTGGTGAAATTGTGGATTGGCTCACTCTCGGTAGCTGCTTCATGCAGCCGTCTGTGCAGGAGTGAGTTATCCACCATGCAATTAATTGCCTTTCGTGCACGTAACGAGGCCTCAAATTGATCAGTGAATACTCTCGCAAGAGCTTTGCAAAATAGAGGAGGATATTCCTTGCATGCTGCTGCGTGGAAAGAGCCGTGCTCATCAGTTCCCTGTGCCACTCGCGTAGGATAAGGAAGAATTCCATCAGCACAAGCGTACATTGATTTGGCCAGAAAAGGCAATCTGATACTCAAAAGGCCTGTGGGTTTGGGTGTTGCACTACCCCATTTCCACTGGCCAAAAGTCTGAAGCTTGCAGACTGGATCCTTCAGCAACAAACCTACAAGTGCCGACCTCCAAATACTGGCTTTTTCTTCATCCTCCGGACAAGCAGGGTGTTCGCTGAGGAATACTCCACCTCTTGCAAGGTGTAACACTGCAATACACAGGGTCTGTCCAGCCGGGCTTTTTTGGCGGCTTGCTCGCTTTCGTGGATCGCTTCTGCTGCATGCTGTAGTTGCTCCAATGTTGCGGTGAGGCTCTGCATACCATCTTGCATCTTCAGTGCACTGTCTGTCACTTTGGATGTGTCGTCCTCCGAAATAAGGTCGACATCTGCTGTAGAGCCCTCCGCTTGAGATGCCACTCCGCAATCTCCTTGGATGAAGCCAGCTGAGCCTTTGCTTCTCTGAGTGTCTGCTGTGCTTCGCTGATCCTTGTCATGGCAACTTGCTCTTGGGCTTGAAATTGACTCGTAAAGCCCTGCTTCGAAGGAATCCTGCAGCTCTTTGCGTGCTTTCCGCAAACCCTTGACTGCTTGGTTCAATTCTTTGTTCTGCTTTTTTTCCTCTTTGACTTGGATCGTTCTCATTTCCTGTTGCACATCCTCCGGCAAAGTGCCTTTGGATTGATTCTTCCGAAGTGTGTCGATCAACGACTTGTACTCCGGTGGTATCGGGGCAGGAGCAGCTTGGGCTTCTTCTGAAGTCTGCGGTGCAGGCACCTGTATGTTCTGTGCCGCCTGCATCCATGAGAGTCCAGGAGCAACCATAGGAACCGCTGGAACATCTGGCGGTGGTGGAGGCTGTGCAATCTCCCCCCCGCGCGGCGTCTTTGGTTTCTTTGGTCTGGGACTTTTCCCTCGACCTTTCTGTTTTCCTTTGCCCCATGTCCACGGTGACTTGTGTCTCGGAGACTTGGGCCACTGCTGGTACGTATCGTGGTCGTACCGCTGCTCCTGGTGCCAGGCATTGTAGGAAGTTTGTATCTTGCCAATGTCCTCCACATCGATGGCAATGGCTGGCATGCTTCCCATTCATGGCTCTGCACCATGTGCAAAGCCACCCCGCATTTTGCTTGCCACTGTCTGCCATTGCTACTTTCAATCTCTTGTCGATCAATTTACCAAGATGAGGATCGTTTGAAGGGTGAGCCTTCAGCGTCTTTTTCACCCAACGCAGAGTTGCCACACCAGTTTTTCGCAATCCGTTCTTGATCTGCCACCACAGAAACCTGGCAAGTGCTCTCGATCGCCTTTGCCTTCTCCGCAGCGCAGATGTCAATGCCGTTGTAGCAAATCAAATTGAAAAATGCCACAAAAAAGGTCTGAAATCGCATCAAAATTCACAAATAGGCTTCCAGGGTAGTACCAGTTCAGAAGCTGTGTTGCAAATTCCGGGCCCGGTGTATGGCCACCGCAGAACCAGTGAACAAAGGCCCCAAAAATTATAAGAAATACCCACAGATCAACTTGTAATGCACGTGGAAAATCACACAATGCCAAGTTGTCCAGAAGCACCTCTAGTCGGTCGATTCAACGACAGCGACTCCCCGAGAGGTATGTGCCGGGACACAAATGCGTAGCAGCAGTACACGTGCAATGTCAGGTGGCCACGAAAGACAGCACGAAGGCTATTGCACAGCGCAGCCCGTGGGTACAAACACCCCACTAAGGAAGGTAGTAGGGCGTGGGGGAGTTTGAGCCCAAACTTTTTTTTTTGGACAGCGTTGGTTTGAGTACATGCAATACAAAGCAAGATCACCGCGCACGATGTGTCAAATGTCAGTTCTAGATGTCAATGTTGACCTGGACCGGATCTCTCGGGACACATGCCCTGTACAAACAGAACAGCGCCCTGTTATCCTGTCGCACTGCTTCGAGTTCTGCGCTCAAAGCCATGGCCGGGCTGCCCGCCCAGTTGACTCTCATTGTTCCTCTCAAACCCGTTGGCACCTTGCCGTTCAGGGCATCAATGCATGCCTGAGCACTTCGGATTTGATCGAAGATCATAATGGCACGGGTGGCTGCCTCGTACAAGCAAATTTTCTTGACATATCCGTAACGCATGAACAATTGGTGGGGGTCATCGTGCACCAGTTGATATTGAAATGCCATGCCTTCCACACAAACAGTAATCGCTGGCTCGGGCATGGCTGGGGTGCACCTGCAAACAAGATCCATCTCACCTTCGCTGTCCTCAGGGGGCGCGACGGGCATCTCCGGCAAAACCGGCTCCTCGGACACATCGTTCAAATCACTGCTGATGTCGAACGTCTGCGTCGTCGCCGCCTCGGACCCGCAGTCCAAATCACTGCTGATGTCGAACATCTGTGGCGATGCCGCAGAGGCTCCTCCAAGAGCAGCTGCCACTGACTGTCGCACTGCTGCCGCTGCAACAGCCGGTGCCGCAGCTGGGACGCCCTTCGTGATATCTTCCTTGTGCTTATTGGCCTCCTGAAGAAGCGCATGCAAGCGCCGGATCTCTGCCTGCAGCGCACAAACCTGGGAAGCACTTTCAGCAGAGGCTCCTCCAAAAGCAGCTGCCACTGGCTGTTGCACTGCTGTCGGTCCAGCGGCAGGCGCAGCAGGGACGCCCTTCATCTCCTTTGGACCTGACTCCGTCTGGGTCCGTGACCGTTTCCTCTGCGCCTGTGACCAGATCAGTGATGCGCTTCGCATCCATGTTTTTCAGACTGGGAATGTTGCTCAAGTCGTCTGAGCCAGCTTGAGCCAAAATGGCACTAGAAGAAAACATCAAACATGAAACCTATAGCCTATACCTATCAGAAAACCGCTGGAACAATCCTGTGGCTCCTGTTTCAAGTTGAAGGCATTCTGACTCCATGCTCGAAATGTTGGTGTCGTCTCTGGTTCATTGTTCCATCGCCAGTTGTGGCTGATGTCCCCCATCACCCGTTGGTTCCATTGGCTATATCATCCTTGCTCAATACTTCAAGAAAGAACCCAAAAAAAAAGATAGCAAAGTCTTCAGCATCACCTTTCTAGTAGGATTTCTACTTTTCAGCATCTTTTTGGGGGGTTACTACCAGAATCAGGTCATATCACATGCCGACGTCAGAAGACACAGCGGCCTCAGGTCTGTTGACAAATCGCATCACCAGTCCCAGGTCCGATTCACTGAGCCAAACCTGATGCCGAAAGAAATGCCATGGCGAAGTCTCCTTAAAAACCATGGCGGCCATGGCCATACAAAAAACGAGGAAAATGATGGGAAAATGATGATGAACCCCAAAATTGTGGGATTCTCCCTGTTTTTTGAAGACCCAAATAGCCTTCTGGAGTGAAAAACGCAGGATTGGGTGGAGTACAGATGTAACTTTCGTGCTGTGTCTTCTGGGCCAACATCACAGAAGGGGATTCCCTGAAAGTTCATCTTTCCATGACTTCCATGTTTATTCCTCCACGATAGGAAGACTCTCAAATATCATTGATGGTAACGTAACTGTATTATATTAATACATATCCTCTAATTCTTGTTCATTAAAGCCCCTTTTCACCATGTCAATATTTTGAAAGCAACGGACTTTGGGAATATCCCCATATTTTCGAAAGAAATCCAAATCCCATGGTTTTCACCATAAATCCATGATTCATTGATGGAATCCCTATGAATTTCATGGTGAAAGCCATACGACTACGGCCCCACTGGACTCACTGGACCACCTCAATGGCAGTCGCGGCATTGCACAGCACAGTAGGAAGTGCTGCAGCCTCCGCGGCAAGCAGCTCCTGCGGATATCATGGGATCGGGGATATCATGGGATTGTTGGGATGACTGGGATGAAAAAGTGGGAGTTTGCAGAATTTGAAGTGGCAATCCTCTGCAAATTCTTTCGTTGATTCAGGGCAGATGACTAAACCCTGTTGACCAATGGCTTCTATGACGAAAACGAGATTTTCGACCATGGTATTTATGGTATTTGACAGAAATGGTCCAGTTCTACCATGTGGCCAGTGAAACCCGTTGTTGGTGGTTCACTAGGGTCACCAGGGCCTTTGCCCCTTGGCATTAGGCCTAGGCTTGGCATCATGTGGTCGAGGTCTTGATACTCCAAACGCTTCAGTGCAAAAAAAAAAACCGAAAGTATCCAAACGTATCCAAAAGCTACCACAGACTTCCAAGTATTCACTGCATGTGCATCTACATCCGAACCATTCCAAAACCCCCCCTTGTCCTCAGACCGTGCAGCTGCACCCGCACCGATGTAGAGACAAGTGACACGGTTCTGAGGTCCTTGGAAGCCGCACGAGTCGCAACTGACACGACCATCCGTGGTAGACGCGCCGGGTCTGCTCCTTGGGGTTTTGAATACCTGAAATATTGTGGTAAAATTGGATATTCATGGATATCAATAGATTCTGGTCCATTACAGTTTATGACATGAAATATTGCCAGCATTGGGAGATGGGCCATCTAATGAGCCACAATGTGCAGCATCTTCATCGAGATTTCGGCTGAAACTCATCTTGGCGTTCGGATCGAAGTGTATCATTCAAAGCTAATTGGGTATGGGTCAAAAAAATCGATCCAACCACAAAATGGATTGTTTACTACCCAAAATAAAACGCATGTGTCAAAATTATCAACACCCCAAACTATGGATGATTGAATGATTAAGCAAAAGAACAACTTTTGTAGGTCCATACCCAAACCAAATTGTCTGCTGACGTCTGGTGTGCTCCACACTGGGCTTGCTACCTAGTGCTGCATATGCAGAACGCAGCCATGGATTGGTCTTGTCGAAGGCATTGCCTGTGCCAAAAGAAGGCAGCTGTCAAGATAACACCAAAAACAGTAGATGAAGGATTTTGACGGAAGAATGTTGGGTTTTCTTTGGGGTTTCTTTGGGTTTCCCGGGTCCTAGATTCTGACAAAGTGCTTAAGGATGCTTCATGAGCTGAGCTGAACTTAGCTGAGTGGCGCATTCGCAGTTGACCAAATGGCAAGTTGGGGTCGCTCAGGACGAAGAGGACCATGGCCTCACAACGTCTGGTGGGTTGGGGCAGTTGAAACAATATTGGGGGGTTCCATAGTCATGGGGAATCTCCAATAGCTGGATGGTTTATCATGGAAAATCCTTCTAGAAATGGATGATGAACAGGGGTATCCCTGCCTTGTGAAACCTCCATATGACAGATGTGTATCCTCGACTCCCTCAACTAATAGTTATATTTCGCCCTATAAATGGTAACCATTGGTAAGCACTCATTCAACTAGGTAACTATATAGAGGTATGTTCGTCCTGGGTTAACATTACACAAGAGGAACAGCTTTCGAGTAACTTCCATCAGCAGGCACCCTTTTTCGTCAATGCTCCGCAGATCTTCAGCATCTCAAGCTCTCCTTGGCGCCTCACCTTCGGGTCGCGGGGATGCCCTGGGCTCCAGATTCATCGTGTCATCGATCGACGATTTCTTGGAGCTGCGAGTTCTCTCAGCCAAAGCCTTTTCCGGGCGTTGGGCTCTTCCTCTTGCCGGTGACCGCGCTGGGCAAGGCGGAGTCCTGGGAAAACATACCATGGCCGGAAAAAGAGGTGCAGCTTGTCTCCTATTCACAGACAAATCACAGCATCGCAGAGTCAGCAAAATTTGATCCATCTGAGGCTCCAGCCTTCTCCCGCTTTGCCTGTTTCTGACGTATCTTCTCATCTGCTCTCTCCTCGGCTCGCATTCGCGACCCTGGGGTGACCCCCACCAAACGGCCGCTTGGCCAGGACACTAATTGCGCTTGGACGTCTTGTAGGATCATCTTCTTCCCAAGCCTCACGGACAAAGTCTTCAAAGAAAAAATGGCAAGGGCCGGCACTCATCCGTGGCCTGTAGGCCACAGCCACCCGCTCGCGACCCTGCAGGTACTCCAGAATCTCCTGGAAGATGGGTCGTTCCAAAACACATCACACATGATACCCAGAGGGTTTTTGCACTTCTGAAGGTCTACCGTTGCTCCTGGTCCCTGATGATGGTCGTATCATAGGCTGCCAACGCACCCTGTGGCGGAGACGGTCATGAAAGCCGTGTAGGCCAGAGGTGAATCACTCATGGTGAATTTCTTCGGAAGGGGTGGAACTCTGTACAAGGCAGGACATGTCCCATCTTCGAAAATGCCACTCATTCGTTCAAAACGGATATCTATTTGGCAGACTCATGTTCCATTTGAGTTTTTCTCAAATCTGTTCGACCCTTTGTTTTTTTGCAGAATTTCTCTTTTTCAGATGGCTTTCAGTACTGGAACAGAGCATTTTGGATCTTGCGGCCCAAAAACTTCTGAGAAGGCATCCAATCATTAGATGCCCATTCTTCTTGTCAATGGATTGATCTGAGGGAAATCTACTGAAATCGATGGGTTCCCTGTAAATTGTCCGATCAATTCTTGGATCTTGGTGAATGTCCCCATGTTTTTCACCGGCCCCAGCCTCAACGGCTCGTTTCAACACGAAGAGGAGCCTACGACGTCGGGTCGACGATAGGCCTGCCGTGTTGAGAGATTAGCTGATGGATATGGGAACCAATTGATCCACAAGAAAGAATATTCAACAATATCATATCCATTCATATCCCAGTTTCTCATGTGTGCCATGGTCAAGTTCCATGGGAGTAATATTTGTTTTTCATAGCAACGGGGTATGGTCATCCATCCCATCGTGGTGCGAATACATTGGACAGACAGAGGTTTTGCTCTGTTGCGACCCCTGAAGGTTTGGTTGGAAATCTTTCTGACGGGCGCGGCCTTCAAAACCAGCATTGAGAATCTCGTCTTTGGTCATCAAGTTCCACTCCTGATACACCCCCCAAGTCATGAGCATGCCCGCAAAATGGAGACGCGTAGTTTTCTCCCAACTAAATAGACCATCACGTGGTAGCTTTTGGGAGTCAGAACAGTCTTGGGCACATACCCGCATCATACTTGGATTGATTCAATCTGCTTCAAAACTACGCACCGTGGCAGATTCCAGCCACGACTGCTACACGTTGTGAAAAACTTGGATCTGAAACAGACAAGCCACGGCACCCAAGACCTCCTCGCGAGACTTGGCACTCAAAACTCCTGGGCTGGGGATCTCAGCAATTCCGATTTCGGTACAACCACACAATACTGAGTGGACCTAAAGACAACCCATCCAAATGAAAATGGGTGTATGCACTAACCCATTCACAATGGATTTCCCGGGCCTTGTTTCCCCGTTCGAAAAAAAATCACGTGAGCCATGGGAACGGCCGAATCCTGAGGCCATGTATCCTGCAGCCTAAGTGACTTGCAGCTGCAATCAGTTTGGCATCCACCGCCTGCGTTAGCACGGAACTCCTCACAGATATTCTGTGGCAGCACCCCTGTTAAGTCCAGCTCAGACAATCAAGCCATATGTGTAATTTGTGTAGGGAAAACGATGTAATTAATTTAAACCATCAAATGTGATGTCAAAAGCAAAACTCATCAAGCGCCTCTAAAACACACCTTCCAGAACCCCCCCAAAAATGAGATGTTTCCTCCTCTCCAGCCATCTCCAAAAAACCGGACCGTCCGGACAGTCCTGCGAACCTTGGCCGAGGCCATCCAGTCACCAGGCGAGTCGCCCGCCTCCAAGTCCATGACCTCTCCTGAAAAATCGATGGCGAAGAAATCCCCATGAGATCCCCGTTTCTCAGAAAAAAAACCATTAGAATCCATGAAAGTATCTCAGATCTTTAAGAATTGTCCAACTCCCCAAAAGAAAATGTGTTTCACAGCATGTACAGCCCTCCTGACACCTGAAACCAGGTTTTCTGTTCTTAGAATCTTCAGCTGTCTTCTCATGTCATTTTCATCCCAGTCTTCCTGGCCGGGTGTCGTAGAGTGGCAAGTTGCCACGACTCCACCACAGCCTTCTTCAGACCCACATGGATGGTCACATCATCAGGCCTCGGTCCAGGTGATGCTTCAGGTCCCCAACATCGTGGGTCCCTTGATGTCCCGGTGGCATGGTGGGTCCCGGCGGACATTTTACTGACCAACAAGTGGATGGTGTAGGAGTGAGAGATGGCAACATTTCTTGGTCCACTGGTTTCAGATCCCAGAAAAATCACATTCAGATCAACTCACCATCATCCCAGTGGATAAATCCCATAAATCCCATAAATCCCATAATTTCACCATGCTGAGATGTTCATAATTCCAAGTTGCCCCACATCAAAATCATTCAAATTGTTCAGAATTGTTCCATATGATTCTATCCCAATAATGCAGACCTTCGATATTTTCTAAGTGTACATTGTACATTATGTTTAAATGTTTAAACATATCCAAGGTTTTAATCATCCCTTCATATCCAATAACCCAGTTGTACCTTCAAATGTGTTCCATCTGGGTTTGTCTGAAATCTAGGTACAACACCCATGTTTCGTTGTCTCGTTTTCCCCATGAACTTGGCCAGCCTGGGTTTCACCCCCATTTTTTTGGATCAATCCACATGTTTCCCCATTTGGATCAAAACCATGTTTTTCCCCCTTTTAGTTGATTTATATATATATATAGTTATATATGTATGTATATGTATATGTATAAATGTATAAATGTACAAATGTATAAATGTATAAATGTATGTGTATATATATAATATATATATATAATATATATAATATGTATATATGTATATATGTATATTGTGAAATGTACACTTCTGATCCCTTAAGCATGCCAGGGTTCCCATCCAACCGGTCCTTCACTTGCCTGTATAAACCACTAATGCCTGTTAAAATAATTCTGCCAGGTCCCAGACTTGAGTGTTCCAAAGGTGTATGGCTCAGGCGAGCCGGTTGTGCGGTGGGAGGGTTACACCTTTGGCGCCATACGGTTGGCTGTTTTGGCCGTGGACGGCCTGGTTCTACAAAGCCGTGGAACGGCTGCTTCGCACGAGGCGTGCGCTGGGGAAAATTGCTGCGAGGCCGCAGCTTTCTGGTGGAAGTGGTGTTGGAATAGAATCCGCTTGCCAATTGACATTGGTAGCGGAGCCCCTTGCGTGAAGCAGGGGGTATCCGGGGCTACCACTGGTGATTTGACTGGTTTCTTAGAAGGTGAGACGAAGTTTTCATCTCTGGATTGGCAGTCATGTCAGTGAGCTCTGGAGGAGATGGTCAGGGGAACATCTCCAATCAACTAGCTTCGCTAGTGCCCAGTTTTGACCCGTCGAAGGATGATCTGCAGATGTACCAACAAAAGGTACAAATGGTGTTGACAGTTTGGCCTCCGAATAGAATCTCAGAGCTTGTTACTAGGCTCATTCTGAATACGTCAGGTTCTGCATTTGCTAAGTTGCAGCTGCACCACACTGAGTTAAGCACGAATGAGGCCAAGTCAGTACACAAGCTCATCGAGCACCTCGGAGGACACTGGGGCCAAACAGGCCTTGAACGTCGTTTTTCAGATGCGGAGAAAGCTTTGTATCAGTGCAATCAACAAGCCGATGAAAGCCATGACTCATACTTAGCACGTGCAGACGTGCTCTGGTCGAAGCTTGCAAGCCAGAAACTGCAGATGGAAGATCTCCAAGCGTACATAACGCTTCGGGGAGCATCGCTGACGAGCGAGGACAAGAAGCGAATCATCCTGGATTCCGACCAATCGTTGGACGGAAAACTGACAATCAGCCGTGTTCGAGAGGCAGTGAGAATGCTCGGAACCTCTTTCTTCCAGGAGATGACCGGACAAGGACGCAAGACAGTCAAGACAAAGGTGTATGACTCAAACGTTTTGCTGACGGAAGATCAAGAGACCTCAGGTGACATGGATGACCAGGTACACCAAGTCTACCACGAGGATTTTGATGAGGACGAGATGATCGAAACACTGCTTGCCGAAGGTGACAATGATGCCGCATTTGTGGCTGACTACGAAGCAGCAGCCAGTGAGTTGCTTCAGTCTGATGATGAACTCTCCACGGCATACACGTCGTATGTCGAAGCCCGCAAGAAGCTCAGTGAGAAGTTTCGAGCCAGAGGTTTTTTTCCAATCGGAAAGGGAAAATCCAAGTTTGGCAAAGGCAAGGCCAAGGGCCGATCCAACTGGGGTAGAAAGAGTTTGCAGCAGCGAATCCTGGAAAGCCACTGTAGATTGTGCGGTCGCAAAGGCCACTGGAAAGGGGAATGCCCCTCCCGACCCGCAAGCAATTCAGGGACGTCACAATCCGCTGCAGTGACTCTTTCGGTTGCCTCTTCGACAACTGGATCTGACCAAGTGATGGCAGCCGAGTTCATGGATCTCCCTTTGGTGTCTGAGGAAAACCAACAGGACGCCGTGATTGCAGCCTCAAATGTTGTACAGACAGTTTTTTCAATTGAATGTTTAAGCACATCCTCACAGCCAGCCTGCCAATCCAAGAACATGAGGGACATAAGGGAGAGAATTAGGAATTATGTTAAGGGTAACAATAGTTCTAATTCTGGGGTAAAGTCACTCGTGCACAGGATTGAAGCGAAGCTCCGTTCGCAGACGAAGCATCCGAGCCCGTGCAAGTCCAAAAGTATGACCAATGAGCACATTTTGTGCCCGAGCAATATGACAGAAAGGCATTTTGCCTCCAAACCGACCGTGAGCCACCTGAGAAGCGAAAGTTCCCGAAAGTTTTCACCAGTGAGGAGTCCAATCCCAGCCACTGTCAACTCCGCAGCCGATGCAATGTTTGCCACGCATGACTCATGGGGAATAATAGATACTGGGGCTACTAAGACCGTAATGGGGAATAATCATGTGACCAGTTTTCTCAATGCCATGGACCCGAAAGTCAGGAAACAAGTGCAACGTTGTTCATGCGATGTTGTGTTCAGGTTTGGAAATCAGGGCACCTTAAAGGCCTCACATGCCATGGTTGTACCTGTGGCGGGCATGAACCTCAAGATTGCTGTGGTTGAAGGATCAACTCCGTTTTTAATCTCCAACACGCTTTTGCGCGCATTGCGTGCCATGATAGACACGGAAAGGGATCTCCTCATCATGCCAAAACATGATTGCCAAATTCCCCTGAAGTTGTCGTCAAAAGGTTTGTATCTAATCGACATGAACATGTTGTTTCAGATTGCACCCGTGCCCAAAAGCTCATCAGAGCCTGCTGAGACATATGCCCAGGACACTCAGGAGCCTGCCAAAACAACAGCGGAAAGCTTGCCAGCCTTAAATAGTTCCATGAAGCCACAACCAGAGAACAGTAGACCACAAGGCTCAGAGGTTCAAGGTGTAGGCACTGCGATGGTAGAATCAGAAGCACAGAAATGTGCTGACAGCAACTTTTGGCCTCAAAACAACCGTGCAGAAAAGTCCCCGGTCTGTTCAGCAAGCAGCCATGAGCACGTGGAATCAGTGCCTTTCCAAAGCCCAGGCACAGATTCCAGCAGCCGACCAGGAGACAATCGATGGTCTCAAGCTGATCGACATCAAGGACACCCCAGTGACGTTTGGGAAAACCCATCTGGGCAAATCCCACGAGGAAGTATGGCACTCAGACCCGGAGTGGGTGAAATGGTTCATGAGTCACTACCAGAAGAGCACCCGAATGGAACACCGTCTCATGATCAAGTTCATTCAGTTGAAGGTGGAAGAGAGCGAAGCCGGGGAAGCCAAGAATCCTCAGGCTTGTATCAAGCCAAAGGGACTTCCCAAATCCCTGGCTGCCAAAGCCAAGAGCATGCCCAGCCCAAGCAATCACTGGCAGTTGCCGGTGGAACCAGAGATCGAAGCTTTCGAGATGATGTCCGAGGGACTGATGCCGCCGCATCCGGAAACCACGGAACTGGCAGAGAATGTCCACGCGCTCCAAGAGAGAATGCTAAACTTGGAGAATGCCATGCAGCGCATGATCGCGCTCATGTCCCAAAGTGCCAACCACCAGATGCAGAACACCCATGCCATGCCGACCCACGAGACTGCACAAGTGGAGTTCGACGATCCCTGGAATCCATAGGGGATGAGACCTCCGATTGGTCCCTGCAAGCTGGCGAAATTGATGAATTTTGTGAATCAATCCCCAATCATGAAAGGATAAAGTTCTGGGACTTAGTCAATAAGATTGAGAGGGAACTTATCTATATGAAGGGAATAACAAATCCATCCCAAAGAAGCATCGATGCCATCGAAGTTTTTTGCGGTCCACAAAGCACCCTGACAGAACAGGTCCAGAAACTAGGTGGGATTGCTTTCCGATTCGGCCTGAGCCAAGGCGATCTCCAAAGCACTGAGGGCCGCCGTAGGCTGTTTGCACTGGTTTTGAAGTATCAACCCCGCAACATTTGGATGAGTCCAACTTGTGGTCCTTGGGGAAAATGGTCACAGTTCAACAGCCAAAGATCATTAGCAGCTTGGGATAACATCAACCAACAAAGGGGAGAGATGCTCGGCCAGATTGCTTTGTGCCTCGTTTTGTGCCGTCACCAACATCGATGCCAGAGACATGCTCACCTTGAGCAACCAAAAGGGTCTCTGATGATCCGCCTGCCATACCTACAGGAACTCCATAGGTACATGTTGAGCGCCAAACCTGATCTTTGTCGTGCAGGTGAACTTCGAGACCCACAAAATCATGCTCTCATGAAAAAAGGTTTGCATGTTATGACCAGTTCTCAACGAATGTTCGACAGTCTCAATCACCTCAAATGCTCTCAAGATCATGACCACCAAGTTGTTGAAGGTTCCACAGTGTGGCAAGGAAGACCGATGTTGCGCTCTGAGTTTACCGAAAACTATCCAAGGAAGTTCAGTCGCCTGGTTGCCAAGTCTTTGATCAAGAACAAGTTTCCACAGGAAAAGCCGTTGGGAACAATTGCCGACCCTGCCTTAATATTGTTTGATCAAATGCACAATGAAATTTATGCAACAGGTGTCAAAGAACGTCCGTCCAAGCGAGTGCGAGTGAATCCAACTCGGGGCCATAAGACCCCTGCTGCAGCTGGCGCATCCGACCGGCCTGGAACCGCCAAAAGACCTAAGGTGGTCACTGAAGAGCAGACCGACCAACCACCCAATTTCCATGACTATGAACCTGCATCCGAGCAAATCCAAAAGATGATGAATCAAATCGAATCCATTCTTCCACGAGTAGGCAGAAAAGTGCTTGACCAGCCAGATATCCTGAAAATTGTCAAAGAAATTTTTGCAGACATGAACATCAAGAAAATATTGGCCTGTAAAGGGACTGATCGTAGACTCGGACCTCCTCTGAACATGCATCCGGAAGAAGCTCCATTTCGCAGGTCAATCTTGAAAATTCGAGACACTCAGGAAATCCTTGTTGAACGAAGTTGGGAAAAGTATGATCAGATTTCCAAAAGGCAGCTCATCAGACCTTCTCCGCCGTGTCGGGTGAATATAACGATGTTTGCAGCCAATCCTGAA
This sequence comes from Cladocopium goreaui, assembly GCA_947184155.2. Lineage (NCBI taxonomy): Eukaryota > Dinophyceae > Suessiales > Symbiodiniaceae > Cladocopium > Cladocopium goreaui. Next base: position 77,111 of record CAMXCT020000038.1, on the reverse strand, counting down.
TCGACCCCAATTCGTGCACCATGTACAGAAGAACCAGAAGGAACAAATCAGCCTGCTCAGCCATCAGACCAAGGAATGCCTGAGGTCGCCCATGAACATCCCATGAACGAATCCCAGAAACATTTTGAAGCCTTCACTCCTGACTCGTCAGAAACAATTGAACCAAGTGTTGATGCCAGAAGCCCTTCAAAAGACAATATCAGCGAAAACCCACCGCAGGAGACCTCAGACATAGAATCGCATGGTCCACGATTCCGTGCGTTGCCTCGAGAAGAGCAAGCCATGCTCAAAAGGGCACACAAGAATTTGTGCCATCCTAGTCCCGAGCAGCTTAGCCAGGTGTTGCGCAGTCAAGGGTGCCGATCAGAGGTGTCACAAGCAGTCTATGATATGAAATGTTCAACATGTGCGTCCCAACAAAGACCCAAAATTTCCAGACCCAGCACTTTCAAGACCGAACTGGATTTTAACGATAAGGTGTTTATCGATGGGGTTACATGGACATCACAAAAGGGACAAAAATTTCATTTCTATCATATTCTTGACCAAGCCACCAACTACCATGTTGCTGTACCAGCACCCAGCAGAGCAGCCGAGCAAGCTGTACAGAAGCTTACCGAGGCGTGGATTCAATGGGCAGGACCCCCGAATTCCATGATCATGGATTCAGCAACGGAGTTCACAAGTGAAAAGTTTGAAGAATTTCTTCAAAGACATGACGTCAAAAGTACTGTAACATGTCCAAATGCCCACTGGCAGAACGGTAGAAGTGAAAGACATGGACAAATCCTGCAAACCATGCTGACCAAGATTGATGCCGAAAATCCAATCCTTTCCTTTCATGACATGCAACAAGCCCTCATCCAGTGCACTCATGCAAAGAATACTCTTAGCATCCGCAGAGGTTTTTCCCCTGAAGTATTGGTGTTTGGCAAAAGTTCCAAAATTCCGGGTTCCAATGTGAGCAGTGACGAAGTCTCAGCTCACGAAAGCGCCCTTAGAGAAGATGCCCATGGAATCATGTTTCGCCGGAACCTTGCCCTGCGTGAGAAGGCGAGAATTGCATATCACCAAGCAGACAATGACATGGCACTGAGAAGAGCCTGTCTCCGTAGATCAAGGCCAGATCGAACAGCATATGAGCCAGGTGAATGGATCATGATGTGGCAACCACAAAAGAACTTGCCAGGCTATTGGTTCGGACCACTGAAGGTAATTCAACAAGAGGATCGATTCTCGATCTGGGCATCCATGGGAGGGAAGTTGCATAGAAGGGCCCCCGAACATGTGAGACCTGTATGTGCGTCAGAAGCACACAACTTACCCGAAGAGATACCAATAACCACTCCAGGAAAACTCAATATCACACCAGTAATCTCCATTCCACATGATGAACCTTCTACTAACAACAGTAATAACCATCATAACCCAGAGGAATCAGTTCCTGACACTGACAATAACAGCCAATCCCAAGACCAACCTGATGGGGAACCTGACGAAAGCCCTCTTGATGTGCCCAACAGCCAAGATCGAAATGATGAATCAACAGCACATGAACCGAATGATCCTGAGCCAGAAGGTGCCGATGACTTCGTCACGACGCACCTGCTATGCGTAGATGATTTGGCAATGACCGTTGATCCCACCGAGACACCCTGCGCATGGAGGTTTGAATTGGATGCTCCAAAGAATGTCACGACACAACAGCTATCCCATTGGCATGCCGATGAGATCCTAATAGCCTCCACCGAGAAGAGACAGCGTACCGAAGTGAAATTGTCATCCTTGAATTCAGAGGAACTTCAGGCATTCAAAAGAGCAAAAGAAAATGAAGTTCAGAACTGGATAAGCACAGGTACCGTGTCCAAAATCCTCAGATCAAAATTAGCTCCTGAACAAATTTTGCGATGCAGATGGATTTTGGTATGGAAACCTTTAGAAGAAAAAGCCGAATCCAAGGAAACAGGTCAGTTCAAGTCAGAAAAATTGAAGACACACAAACCAAAAGCCAGATTAGTGGTCCTTGGATATCTTGACCCCGACGTCACTGAAGTTCCCAGAGACAGCCCGACCCTTGGAAGACAATCCAAAATGCTCCTTCTACAGCTGATCGCTTCAAAGGGATGGTCATTAGGTTCTTTCGACATCCGTGCAGCATTTCTACAAGGAAAACTTCAACAAGATCGAATTATTGGAATTGAACCCGTACCAGAATTGTCCAAAGCCATGAGCCTCAAAGAAAATGAAGTGTGCAAATTAGATAAATCCGCTTACGGACTAATTGATGCACCTTTCCTTTGGTACAAAACCCTGTGTGAAGAGCTGAAAGCCCTTGGTTTCCAAGCCAGCCCATTTGACCCATGCCTTTACGTTCTACGACATCCCGAGACAAAAGAACTTTCAGGTGCACTTGGCATCCATGTGGATGATGGAATTCATGGTTGTGATTCATATTTTCACTCTCAAATTACCAAACTCGAAGCAAAATATCCCTTTGGATCAAAAAAGTCAAAAGCGTTCACCTTCACCGGAATTGAAATGTGCCAACATCCCGACAAAAGTATTGAACTTTCTCAAACAAAATATGTGAATCACATCCCTCCAATTGCCATCAAGCCCGAGAGAAAGCACCAAGAAAATGAACCTGTAACCGAGGAAGAAAGGCATAATCTTAGAGGCCTGGTAGGATCCCTTCAGTACGCAGCCGTACATACCCGACCCGATATCGCCAGCGCCCTAAGCCACCTCCAATCCCAAATCAACAGTGCAACCATTGCAACACTGGTAACTGCCAATAAAGTGCTTCATAATGCCAAGAAACACAGCGACGTCAGCATCAAAATACAACCCATCAACACACAGGACCTGCGTTTTATTGCGTTCTCTGATGCATCTTTTGCATCCAAAAGTAAGCCAGATTCCCATGCCGGTATGATCATTCTTTCAACCCACCAAGACATCACCCGAAACCAATCCTGTCCCATAAGCCCCCTATCATGGGGAACAAAGAAAATTCAAAGAATCGTCACTAGTACACTCTCGGCTGAAACAACAGCTTTGTCAACTACCCTGGATCAACTCACTTGGATGCGTTTATACTGGGCATGGATCCTCAATCCAAACACTGCATGGCAAAAACCCGAAGAAGCGAAAAACCTTCCACCTGCAATTTCCCTTCCTACGTATAAAGTAAACGACCAAGACCTTGCCATAACTGACTGTAAAAGCCTCTATGACCTGACAACCAGAACAGCTATTCCGAACTGCCAGGAATTCCGAACACAACTCCTTGCGCGATCGATCAAAGACATCATGTCCGAAGGTATAAGACTTCACTGGGTCCACTCAGGAGCTCAGCTTGCAGATGCCTTAACGAAGGTAATGGGAGCAAACTTTCTCAGGGAAACCTTAAGGAATGGACGTTACTGCCTGCACGACTCCGAGGAAGTCCTGAAAAACAGAGCATCCAACCGAAACCGACTCAAATGGTTGCGGACTGCGACTGATCAGAAGTGTCCTGAATCTGAAAAACTTTGAAGTTTTGGGAATGTGAAATGTACACTTCTGATCCCTTAAGCATGCCAGGGTTCCCATCCAACCGGTCCTTCACTTGCCTGTATAAACCACTAATGCCTGTTAAAATAATTCTGCCAGGTCCCAGACTTGAGTGTTCCAAAGGTGTATGGCTCAGGCGAGCCGGTTGTGCGGTGGGAGGGTTACACCTTTGGCGCCATACGGTTGGCTGTTTTGGCCGTGGACGGCCTGGTTCTACAAAGCCGTGGAACGGCTGCTTCGCACGAGGCGTGCGCTGGGGAAAATTGCTGCGAGGCCGCAGCTTTCTGGTGGAAGTGGTGTTGGAATAGAATCCGCTTGCCAATTGACAGTATATATATATATATACATACATATATTTTAAAAAAAAATATATATATATATATATATATAATGTATATATTCGGATATATCCAAATTTTCCAAATTTCCGTTTTTTCCACGCCTGGTGCTGCACCAGCCATGCTCCAGCAGCACTTCATCCGGCGCCAGCCCGAGGATCGCCCGGCTGAGCGTCTCGCCCGGCTGCACATCGTGTTTTGCCACGAGGATAGCGATGGCCCGACCGCCGGGGCCTGGAGCAACACGGGTGGATCTGTTTTTTACAGATTTCAGGAAGAAAAATGTTAACAACCAAAACCGTGATTTAACCATCAAACCATTGTGTTTAATCAACAAAAATAATGGTTTAACCAGCGAAAATTGCGATTTAATCAACAAAAATAATGATATAATCAACAAAAGGGCGATTTAAGCAAAAATAGTTATTAAACCATCAAATTTGTGTGTTTTAAGCATCACAAATAAAAATATTTCTATAATGGGACATAGTCCGGATATAATGCGGACATAATAGGTGGGATCTAGATAACCATATATACATATATATATATATATTCATTTAATTAATTTATTTATTATTTATTTATATGTATTTATTTACCTATTTATTTACCTATTTACTTATCTTTTATTTATTTATATAATATAGTATTTCTTAATTCATATTTGCAAACATTTGTATATGTGGCGGTTCAATCGTCAAAATGTGGATTGAGATTGAATAAATTTCAAAAAAATATACCGGCAAGAGATCCCAAAGAGTGTGTCTGTGTGTGAGGATACTGTATGATAATGTTGAGGATGATCATGATGATGATGAGGAGGATGAGAACGTTGCGGACGATGAGGTTGAGGATGATGATGTTGAGGATGATGAGGTGCAGGATGATGATGTTGAGGATAATGAGGTGGAGGATGAGGTTGAGGATGATGGTGTTGAGGAGGATGAGGATTAGGATGATAATGCTGAAGATGAAGTGGAGGATGATAAGGTGGAGGATGATGATGTTGCAGAAGATGAGGTGGGGGATGGTGATGTTGAGGAGGATGACAGGAATTTGATGATGTTGGGAAGGATGATGTTGAGGAGGAGGAGGAAGATGATGATGTTGAGGATAATGATGTGGAGGAGGACACTTTGTGCGAGCCTGCGCATTCGAAATACATATGCATGTTATGCGGACATTTGCAGGCAAAATGCCGCGCCCGAGGATGCGACACACACTTTGCGCAGTCGAAATGCACAAGGACATGCCACAAAAGCCGTTTATGCAGAAATTGACTGGAAAAATGCTGCGCCCCATGACTGCGACACACACTGTGTGCGAGCCTGCGCAGTCGAAATGCACATGGACATGTGACAAAAGCCATTATTTACAGGAAAAATGCGGCGCCCCATGCCCCTGATGGCAGCTGAACACCCATTGGCGCACCTCCCTCAGGTTCCACTTGTAACTCACAGTTAGCCTCCGGCGTTGGCTTTCCAGCAGGTACCGTGGCCTCACGTCGCATCACATGGTTGGTACGTGGGCCTTAGTCTTAGTGAACTCGTACGTATCTTGGAGGGTTCACAGGTCATAATCAATTTGATATCCCCTCACGACATCTGACTACAACTTGCATATCTTACATGCATGATATTTTTCGTAATAACGACAACAACAACAACAACAACAACACCACAATTATAACCACTACTAATTCTAAATATTAATTTACCTTCTGGTGAAAATATATATCATGATCCATATCTATGGAAGACATGGCCCCTTGAAATTGATGATAAATATGACGATTTACCCATTAGAAATGGTGATTTTCATATCTACTTTAGATTACCAGAGGGTAACATCCGTCCGGGCCTCCGGTGACCCCACCATGTCTAGCAACGGCAGCAAGGCCCTTTGGCCCGGTGAAACCTGCCATGGGAAAAACCGGCTGCGGAGGCGCCAAAAAAAATATGGAAAGTGCGCGTTTCATCCCCAAAAAAATAAGCTTCGGTGGTATCCCCAACAGCTGCAACGTTTTCTTCTTACAAATCTTTCTGAAGCGTGCTGATCTTTCTGAAGCGTGCTGCGTAGCCAAGCGCTGGAAACCCTGTTGAGCCTGTTGGAACCTGACCTAGCCCTGCAACAAAAATTCCCAAAACCTTCTCCGGGAACCCATTGAACCTGCCTTGGCTTTTCACCAAGGCTTCCTAAGAGCTTCTCCAGAACCTTCTCCAGAACCCTGTTGAACTTGACCTGGCTCTGCACCAAAGCCTCCCAGACCTTCTGCGGAACCTTCTTCGGAACCCTGTTGAACCTGCTCCGGAACCCTGTCGAACCTGACCTGGCTCTGCACCAAAGCCTTCCAGACCTTCTCCGAGAACCTTGCCCAGAACCGTGTTGAACCTGACCTGACTGCACCAAAGCCTCCCAGACGAAACCTTCGGAACCTTCTCCGGAACCCTGTTGAACCTGACTTGGCTCTGCACCAAAGCCTCCCAGACCTTCACCGGACCAGCCTCTGCACCAAAGCCTCGCGGAACCTTCTCCGGAACCCTGTTGAACCTGACCAGCCTCTGCACCAAAGCCTCGCGGAACCTTCTCCGGAACCGGAACCCTAACCTTCTCCGGAACCCTGTTGAACCTGACCAGCCTCTGCACCAAAGCCTCGCGGAACCTTCCCCGGAACCGGAACCCTAACCTTCTCCGGAACCCTGTTGAACCTGACCCGCCTCTGCACCAAAGCCTCGCGGAACCTTCTCCGGAACCTTCTCCGGAACCTTGTTGAACCTGACCTGTCTCTGCACCAAAGCCTCCCAGACCTTCTCCGGAACCTTCGGAACCTTCTCCGGAACCTTGTTGAACCTGACCCGGCGCCTGCACCAGTGCACACCGGAGCTATTCTGGGCTGAAGACCCCATTAGCTTATGCTGTTGGGGAAAAACTGAGAATCTGCGAGTGTGAGTTTATGTGAGTTTATGTGAGTTTAAAAGATGATAACAACCCAGAAGAGTGGATCATTTTCCAGGCCAGTCAATCAAAACCATCTCGAAGGTTATTGGTACTATGGTCCATCTCCGCTATTTGCCAGACCACCGATCCCCCCCATCTTTTGATCGTTTTTCGCGTGGGTTCCCGTGATCCATTTGAGTATCGACCAGCTATTGGACTATCCCAAATTCACTTGACCAATTCATGAATTTGAAGTTCATGCAAAATCATGGGGTTCCCCCAGTTTTTTCATGGTTTTTCCGAGTTTTTCCCATCCAAAATGACGAAAAAAGAACCACGCCCCACCTCAATAGCTCGCCTGGCCGTGGCCACGGCCTGCGCCAGCTCAAAGACCGAAGGAAGCCTAGGCGCTTCACCCAACACCTGGGACGAGCCATGGAGGTTACCAGCTTCGCAAAATCCATCGAATTTTTATAGTTTTGCAGCTGCAAACTCCTGTTTGTTGATGATTATAATATATTATCATCATGCAGTAGGTTCAGGACCTTCAAGAATCTAAAGTATTGGGATAGAAGTAAATATAAAATGATAATAAAACATGGCGATTGCTAATCCCGGAACTAGCCATGCAGGTTAGTTCGAAGGGAAAATCATCTAGAAATATCTGGATTTTCCGGCAGGCCATGTTTGATTGTCGGAGGGTAGAAGCAGCAGAAGCTGAAAATCGGTAGCAAATGACAGCTAAATAAGAGCAAAAGTCCACATTGTGATTCCTTGCCATCAACTTGAGCGATTTCTGAAAGCGCAGATGCTTGATGGGTAGTAATTAACTAGCTTAACTATTCTTCATTGATCTTTAAGGTAGATATATCTATCAATGGGAATTCCAGGATCCTAGAATGGAGGTACTGTACCATATAAGGCCATATTTGGGGGTATATCCCCTTACAGAGGCCTTACATAGGCCTTATATATGGTAGGTACCTCCAATTTAGGTTCCTGAAATGGCCATTCAATCTATGGTCAATGGGGTGAAAGAGTGAAACTAAACCAACAAACATCACCAAGGGCACCAAGGTGCTGGCACTAGGATCTCCTGGTAGAACTCTTGGATGGCCTCAATCCGACTTCGCAGCTGCTTCTTCATGGGAACGTACTGCCTTGGTCGCAACTGATGGATGGCTTCCCTCCATCTATCCATGAAGTATCAGCAGAAAAACCATGGTGGTTTAAGTCGCCAAAATAAATGCGTGAAACACCAGGACTTTGACCGATTTGACCGATTTGACCGATTTGACCGATTTGACCGATTTGACCGATTTGACCGATTTGACCGATTTGACCGATTTGACCGATTTGACCGATTTGACCGATTTGACCCTTGACCCGCAATACAGCTCGTATTGGTATGATCATGATGAAGCAAATTTTGACCCCTAGCTACCCCGGCATCCATATAGATAGCCCCACCCAACTGAGCCTTTTGCTCAATTCCATTTGGATTTCTCAATCTGTACCCTGGTGAGTACTCAAAAATCAGATCAATGGATCTTCATTCCAAACATTTCCAAACAAAAACAGGACGATCGTTCCATCAGCGGAATCCAAGACGCAGCTCTTGGGCTTGGGCGGCACTCCACAGCAACGGAGCTGCTGGCTGCGGTGCTACACCTTGGCCAGGCGCCTTCAAACCAGCAACTTTCCATGGAAAAGTCATGAAAAGCATGGGAGAATCATCTTTAGACTTTTATGTTGATATAGATTGACCAATATTGAGAAGTTTCAGCGAATGAAGAAAACGGCATGGAAACCAGCCATGGTGTCCTGTTCCCAAAATAATCTAAATGTCTGGTCCGTTTTCACTCAGGAATCCCATGGTTTTGAAGCCGCGGACTGATGGAATTGTGATAAACTGTAAACCAACAGTAAACCAACAGCTACAGTTCAGTAAAAATCAATTTTGTTGCCACATTGGTTGCAGATGGTTCAATATCAGGTTGACAATCAGCAAAGTCTTCATACCAAGGCACTATTCTGGTACGCTTCCCAAGCATCTGAAGATGGATCACGGCGCTCTTTCAGTAAGGTGATGCCCAGATGCAACGCCCACCACTCTGGATATCGTTCCCGGGCTCCATCCCACACCTCCTTCCATTGCTCCGGCAGGTCGGAGCTCGTCAGAAATGTGTCGTCCAAAACGCCCAGGATGGGCGTGCCAGCAGAGACTGGAACAGACAGCTGCAGTCCACCAGGTTTTCCAAAGCTCAAGCAGGGGTGTAGCTTCATGAAATCCTGCTGCCGTGCCCAGCTGAGCAACTTCCCCAGCTTCACATCCGATGGACCTTCGGTCTCTGCCTCAGGGCCCACCAGAAACTGCACGGCGCAACGGCGGCACCGGGGACCGCGGTGTCTCGTGCGGTGTCTCGCGCGGTGTCTCGCGCGGTGTCTCGCGCGGTGTCTCGCGCGGTGTCTCGCGCGGTGTCTCGCGGGGCAGAGGGAAGTCAAAAAGAAGGCTGCCGCTGCGATGCCGAGGGAATTGCCACCTTTTGACTTTGACTGCCATCTGCGACCGACAGATCTGCCATTAGTCAATCCGGTCACTGTAAACCTTTGGTCGATGGGATGGCTGGCGACGCCTTGCATCGCCATGGCGACATCGAACGTTGCATACCAGCAATCTGCTCAGGCTCTGGCCTAAACCAGCTGGAAAGCCGCAGAAGTTGTCTGCGTCAGTTTTCTGTCTATGTTTGTTTTCTATGAGTATAGCTTCTAAAGAAACCTGACCAGACATGGTCTCCGAGTTCTAGGTATGACTTTCTTGTTTCAAGCTTCTGGACCGCACGTGTTGCCTCACAACCAGTCGCATTGCATTGAAGTTGTCCTGGATCCACTTGGAAAGCTACGGCCGGTCCCAACTTCACCCGGAACCATATGCCGAATCATCCAAAGCCAGGTCAGTTGCAATCCCCATGTGTCGGTGAAAAGCCATTTTTATTTTGGGTGTAACTGTGTAACTTGTTGGTTTGTCTACCCATAGTCTCATGTTTGGTCTATCTTTCCATTCAAACCGTCATTCCGAGCTGTACTGTATATACCCCAGCTGGAGGAATACAGAGACACATCGGGATTCATCCCATCAATCCCAAATCCAAAAAAACACTTGGACGCTGAAACTTGTTTACTGCGTCTAAGAAAAAAAAATAAGCCGACGTAGATCCCCAACAGCGGTTGGTTTCAAACAGTGGTCCAACTTTGCAACCCAAGACGGATTAATGATGGCAGGAACAGGATTCCATAGCCTAAGTCTCTTCGGCGATTTTTTGCCCGCCCTGCCCCGTCCCCTTTTGGACCAAAGGCAAGATGAGACATGTTCTTTAAGAAAGCGCGCATAATTGAATTTACATACATTTGGTTACAAACGAATGGCAGTATTTGCAGACCACGGTGTGTCATTAAGTGTTTACAAAATTGTGTGTGTGTTGGTTTGGGATTATCTTGTCGTGCTTGGACAACGTCGGTCAGTTTGCGCAAGTGATTGGTGAAACAGTTGGTTTTGGCCAAATTGTCCATCATGATTCCAGAATTAGTTTCATGTCAATACTTGGTTGTTGTGTCACAACTGTGTCTGAAGTTTCATTGTGTGTTGCTGTTTGGTCACTTAGCTTTAAAAAAATCATCTACCTGGCTTCGAGAAGCCTCACACAGGTTTGCTGCCAATATTTAGGTGTTCCAAGGCATCGAACTTAATTGCTTGATGTGGCATGTGCTTTGGTAGATGCGACATCGGAACAGTTCAAACAGAAGATTTTACAGCAACATCAGAACAGGTCAGTCGACCGACGCTGTGCGCCCACTGAGCAAACGAACATGAATCGGCATGTGCGGAACCCGCCACAAAGCACCCAAGATTGGCTGGGGGATTTCCGGAATCCCTTGTGTTCCTGGAACCTTGTCTTCCTGGAACCCTCGTTTCCGGAACCTTGGCACAACCCACAGCGTATATTGGAACCCTGGGTTTGCGGAACCGAGACGCGCTGATTTATTGTCACGCTGTGCCCCCCCCTGTCAGCGATTGCTCGTTGACAGGGCCTATATGGTCCTGGAACCTTGGTTTCCTTGAAAATTGGTTTTCTGGGACCCTGTCCGTAGCATGAACCTTGGTACAACCCACGGCGTATATCCGACCCCTGGGTTGTTTCCGGAACCTCGGAACCTTGCCAGAACCCTGGTTCTCTGGAACCTGGGCTGGGCTTCTTGAAAATTGTTGTTCCGCAACCTTGTCCCTGTCCGGAACCTGTGGCATAATCCAGGAAGTATATCCAAACTGTGGGTCCGCATCCGCGGTGGTTCTCGGAACCTTGTCGGAACCCAGTGTTGCTGGAACCTTGCCGGAACCCTCGTTCCCCAAACTCTGGGTTTCCAGGATGTTTCAAAATTGGTGTTCCGGTGATTCCAGAACCGCTCGAAACCATGGTAAGGTTCCCGGAACCTTGTCGAAAGCCAAGTGTGCCCGGAACCTTCCTGGCGCCGAGAACCTGGGGATCCCGGAACCTTGACGTCCCGGAACCCAAAAGGTAGCCAGAACCCATTGTTCCCAGAACCTTGCTTGAAAGTCTGGTTTGCGGAACCTGGAACCTTGCCCCGAACCCTGGTTCCCGGAACCCTGAGTTCCGGAACCTTGCCCGGAACCCTGGTTCCCGGAACCGGCAGCGGTTGGTTTCAAACAGTGGTCCAACTTTGCAACCCAAGACGGATTAATGATGGCAGGAACAGGATTCCATAGCCTAAGTCTCTTCGGCGATTTTTTGCCCGCCTTGCCCCCTCCCCTTTTGGACCAAAGGCAGGATGAGACATGTTCTTTAAGAAAGCGCGCATAGTTGAATTTACATACATTTGGTTACAAACGAATGGCAGTATTTGCAGACCACGGTGTGTCATTAAGTGTTTACAAAATGTGTGTGTGTGTTGGTTTGGGATTATCTTGTCGTGCTTGGACAACATCGGTCAGTTTGCGCAAGTGATTGGTGAAACAGTTGGTTTTGGCCAAATTGTCCATCATGATTCCAGAATTAGTTTCATGTCAATACTTGGTTGTTGTGTCACAACTGTGTCTGAAGTTTCATTGTGTGTTGCTGTTTGGTCACTTAGCTTCAAAAAATCATCTACCTGGCTTCGAGAAGCCTCACACAGGTTTGCTGCCAATATTTAGGTGTTCCAAGGCATCGAACTTAATTGCTTGATGTGGCATGTGCTTTGGTAGATGCGACATCGGAACAGTTCAAACAGAAGATTTTACAGCAACATCAGAACAGGTCAGTCGACCGACGCTGTGCGCCCACTGAGCAAACGAACATGAATTCGGAATTCAGTGAGGGGCCACAAAGCACCCAAGATTGGCTGGGGGATTTCCGGAATCCCTTGTGTTCCTGGAACCTTGTGTCCCTGGAACCTTGTCTTCCTGGAACCCTCGTTTCCGGAACCTTGGCGCAACCCACAGCGTATATTGGAACCCTGGGTTTCCGGAACCGAGACGCGCTGATTTATTGTCACGCTGTCCCCCCCCCTGTCAGCGATTGCTCGTTGACCGGGCCCTTTTGGTCCTGGAACCTTGGTTTCCTTGCAAATTGGTTTTCTGGGACCCTGTCCGTAGCATGAACCTTGGTACAACCCACGGCGTATATCCGACCCCTGGGTTGTTTCCGGAACCTCGGAACCTTGCCAGAACTCTGACCTTGTCCCTGTCCGGAACCTGTGGCATAATCCAGGAAGTATATCCAAACTGTGGGTCCGCATCTGTGGTGGTTCTCGGAACCTTGTCGGAACCCAGTGTTGCTGGAACCTTGCCAGAATCCTGGTTCCCCAAACTCTGGGTTTGCAGGATGTCTCAAAATTGGTGTTCCGGTGATTCCAGAACTTTGGCACAATCCAGGCTCTGGCTGCTCGAAACCATGGTAAGGTTCCCGGAACCTTGTCGAAAGCCAAGTGTGCCCGGAACCTTCCCGGAACCTTGACGTCCCGGAACCCAAAAGGTAGCCAGAACCCATTGTTCCCAGAACCTTGCTTGAAAGTCTGGTTTGCGGAACCTTGGGTTCCTGGAACCTTGCCCCGAACCCTGGTTCCCGGAACCCTGGGTTCCCGGAACCTTGCCCCGAACCCTGGTTCCCGGAACCGGTTCTCGGAACCCTGGTTCCCGGAACCGGCGAAACGAGGCGGCAGGGTCGAGCAGTGCCCCGGAGCACCCCGAAGGCTATGTGGGCTGAGACCCCAAAGCATTCTGCTGTTGGGGAAAAACATGATATCTGCCATTTCATCCATTTCCCTTAAAACCTATGGTGCGATCATTCCCCTGAATTAAAACCCGATATCGTGATATCTGCCCTGCCGCCGTGCCGCCTCGTTCAGTTGTGGTCTCTCCATAACTTTCTCCAGGCCATGCGCGACCTGCGCAGCTGGGATCACCTTGCGATGCTATGCCTCGATTCATTGGGGAATGTTCACTATGTTTCACTAGCATTCACCATCAAAAGCTGGGATTCATTGGAGAAAAAACAGCTGTAAAGTCAAGCAATACATTCAATCATCTCATGGAAATACTCAGAAATTGGGGCTTTCATCATTCACCGGCCAATTTTCGGGGATTTCACGATGAAAATGAGGATTTCGTCAGCAAAGAATGGTTGAAGCATCTTAACCCATCGAAAGTGAAGAAACACATGGTGGAGATACTCAGGAATAGGAGATTCATCAATTTTTTACCAGCCAAAACAGGGATTTGACCATCAAGACTAGGGATTTATTGGATTAACCCAAGATGTTTTTTCCTCTGAATCCCATGTTCCACAAGTCTACGTAGAAACTCAGATATTCACCAACCAAATAATACACCAAAAGAAGAAAGAAAAGTGACTGTGGCAACAACTTGGTTGCTTCCTCAAAGTTCACGGTATTTCCTTGAAGTGGACATCAACCATCTAATTTCACCACAATTGTTTGGGGCAAGGTCGCACAACCCGCCGGACGTGACGCTTTTTTCTAAGCAACTTTGGATTTGGATAGCAACATTGACAGCAAATGCCGCAGCAGCGCGCGCGGAAGGTCGCCTTGGCAGCAGTGGGCTGCTGAACACCTTCCCAACCGATATCTGACATTCCTTGCAATGGATTCAATCAATATTTATCCTGCGGGCAAAAAAACATCATGTGTAACCGGTTAAAATCCCAGGGGTTAATGTCCTCTTTATAATCGACAAATATCCCAATTGCACTGGGTTCCAACATGTTTCAAATACAAGTTATAGCAATAATGTTGGTAAAACAACAATAAACCATCCTCAATTTCACCATAAGGTGCTATAAATCATTCCCAGTCATGGGTGGTTTTTTGTCGCATGGTTTTTGCAATCGATTTTTTGTCACCAGAACTCCACAACTGCCGCGCCACAGGTGGACTGGCCAGCAGGTGGCGAGGCAAAGTTCAGTGGCAAGCCATCGTGCACCACCACGCGCTGGTCGGGGAAGCACAGCAAAATGGCCTCCCGAGCGTCCAACAAGTCGATGAGAACACCTGCGAACACAAAAAGCACCAGGGGCGCGCAAGGGCAAGGTGATGGTCCCCCGTTGTCGAAATCGTCTTTGTTGAAGATTTGCCTAGGTGAATTAACTATGGTTTGTGATCTTTATAGTAAATAGTAGATAATTAATGATATATCGAACTAGTTAACATAAGTAAATGAAATCAATATGGTTTATGGAAGATATATTGAACTAATTAAGATAAGTATATAAGTGAATTAACTATGGTTTATGGTAGATATGTCTATAGTTGATGGGCTTCATAAACCAACTTAAAACTGAGGGGCACCACCTTGTGGTTTGCTGTCTCGTGGGTTGATGAGCCATAGGGGGTTGACTAATGTACAGATACCAATAGTTCTTAAGCATCCATTAACATCCATCAATTAGTACCCTATAGCCATTGATTAATCTATTAATAAGCCTGACTTTTTGCGATTCGTAATCCATTGATGAGACAGGATGCCATCATCAATCTGGCTGACTCGTCCTTCCGATCCCCAAATCTCTTCCGATCCCTTCCGATCCCTTCCGGTCCCAACCTTCATCGGAACAAAGCAGCCGCAGTTCAGCCGACTCGTTGATGAAGGAGCTCTTATGACAGTCCCTCACCTCACCGGCGGCTCCACAGTCAGACTTGTGATTCTTGGAGGGAAAAAAAAACAAGGTATGCCATGTAATGTGGGTAAAACAATGATAAACCATCCCCCAGTCATCACCATTTTTTATAGGTGGTATGTTCACCATTTCCAAATGGGTGGTTTATTAGTGTTTTACCCACATTACTAAACATTTGAACTCAGTTCAATACCAAGCTGTCGTTCCATACCATGACTTCAAGGACTTACTCTTATCCTTCCAGTGTCTTCCGTCGCCTCTCCGTCTTCTGGAAGGGAGAAAGACTCAAATTGCGCGGCAGACCGCTCGATGGTCAGCAACAGATCCTCTTGGTTAAAATGTGACCAGTCATCAATCGGGACCTCTTGAGTAGATATGAAAATCTCAAAGGGACAACTGGTTGGTAAAGTGATCCTTTCATGTCTAAACCTGTCTCTTTGCTGCCCTGCCTGCATAGCTCCAACAATCAAATGCGCCATGAATCATGGTCATCGCCACACGGGCCACTGACAATATTCCCCCCGCGGATCTTCACAACACTTTCCATATAGAACTATGAATGTGCATCCCTACTGATCAATAACCCATCAGCTTGTCCTTTGGCCCCCGATTTTCAGTTTGTATCCTTCTTGGTTGAATCCTGCTGGCGGCATAGTTCATGCTAGTTCCTTCTATGTAACACATAGCCATGGAAAATGGCCCATTTACAGATGGTTTACCTATTAAAAATGAGGATTTTCCATGGCTATGTTAAATAACCAGAGGGTAGGTATGAAAACCCAGGTCCTTCGAACTATGAAAACCCACTGTCCTTCTTCTCTTTCCGCAAGTGGATCCGCGCTTTGGTACAGCCGCCTGATGCGAGGCCATTTGGCTAAGCTTGGCAGTCACTAACAGAGTGGGAATCATTGCGTACAAGAAAGGGTGGATTTTGATCATCGAAAATAGGAGATTTAAGCAACATACCTTGGATCTTAGGCTGTAAAAATGGAGATTCAACAACTTGTTGCTGGTGACAAAAAAAAATGAGAACCAATAGAGAGCGGGTCGGTGACTGAATCCCAGCCCACACCTGGAAGGGCATAGGAATGCGGCCCAGAAAAACTGACCTGGGACGCTGGCTAAAAGGATAATTTTGGATGCCCAAACTATTAGTAATTCGATAAATTGAAGGATTGTGATACTAAGTTTGGCTTATCATAATCCACTAACCATATGTTGTTGGTTATATGGATTTGCCATAATGGATTATGATCCTATGTACAGAAAGGGTAGTTTTCACCTCCGAACGTGGCTGGGGAAATCCCCCAGCTACATGGAGGTGTGTGTAGCGACAATCACTATCAACAAATAATGGACATGGGATGTGTAACAAGATGTATTACCCTCTGGTAAATTAACATAGACCCTGGCAGTTGTTGGGGTTGGAAGACTAGTGAAACCATTAAAAATTGGTGATTTTCAGAGTCTATGTTTATTGACCAGAGGGTAATAAAAACATGCAAAAGCCATCGATTGCCGGAACGCCTTGAGACTCAATGACTCAATGGCAACACCAAGACACCGTAGAAAGGTGCGCCATAGAGAGCTGCGAACACAGCGCGGAGACGACATCTGGGCCCAAAACGACATCGTGGACAAAAAAAGTGTTGGGAAACTTCGGGGGAACCAACTTCTCTTCAAAAAAAATATCAGACCAATCTCAGGGACATGGGAAAGAAATCAAAAGCAACTCTGGAGATGTCCAAATTTCTTTAGCTGTTGCTGTTCACTTCTGATCTCATCTTCGTGCGTCTGCGGATCTTTGACCCCTGGATCAAGCCGAAACACCAAAACTGCTGGCTTCCAATCCCCCGAATATTACGTGTTTCATATTAAAGACACACATTCTATGGTCCCAAATATGTGTAAATCCCCCTCAATAACCAGAGTTTCCAGGGAGTGTTTAACATTATGCGGAAGGGATTAATATGGATTAATCATACTTAATTAGTTCTTTTTACCAGTCTCCATTAATCTCCCATTGATATCATTTTTTTAATGTACACAATCCCATGAATTTTGGTGAGTGGACCACCACAGTGAAACTCGAACGCTACGCCGGCTACGCCCAGGAACGTAAGGCTGCCGCACTGCAAGGTGAGCATTCTCGACACAGACGTTCCGCAAATCTGGCGCGAGCCTCCAATTCTGCCGAGTCATGCAGCTGGTCAAATGATGCAACAGACAATGTAGCCGTATGTACATATTATGTATGTATGTGTATATATTACATATATATATATGCATACTTATATACTGTATATATATACCTAAATACTTAAAAATACGATCTAAACTCATCTAAACTCTACTTTCTGAGAGAAGAAACTAAGACGGCAAATTTTCTTGCGAGGACAAATACAGCAAGTTGCAGCAGCCAAACTGAAAGATGGCCGCAGTTTGTCATATCCCATCTCCAATCATGGTCTCCAAATTGCAACCTTCATAGATCATCCCATCAATGATTTCTTAGGATTCTACCTCCTGGTTCAAGGGAATGGTCCCCTTCCTTTGTGGCAAAAGAGCCACTAGGTCTGTGATCAGCTTTTGATCCATCCCGATATTGCCAAAAACAACTCCCCATGTTTCTTCCATTCCCATGACAAGTGTATAATGACAAAAATACATATAAATATATATTCATAAGTAGGTCATTACATACATATCTGCACATATAAATGATGTCTATAATATATCATAATATATCTACAATATAAATTCCCTGGTTGTCTCCAGGTTCCATCCGAACTTCCAACGCGGGCCTCCTCAAGGTCGTCTTTGGCCTTGCCGGGTCCGTAGATGTCGGCCCCCACTTGGATGGTGCAGCGGTCAAAGTCCTCGTCGCTGCGAGACTAAGACGTGACGCAGCACATTCTCCGCTTTTCAGAAAAAAAAAACAACTCCGGAAAAAAAAAAAAACACCTTTCTTCACTTTCTCAAGTTTCTTGAGGTCAATATCTGGTGATCTGCATCCCACAAAAACTACCAGGTCCACCTCTCCTTGAGACATTGAGGATGTACCGCTTCCGGCTTCGCCTTGCCGGCCTTGCTCACGGAAGCCTCTTGGAAGAGGACGCGGGCCTTGCAGCGGAGTACCCTGAACGGCCGGGTCACATCAAAATAGCTGGGATTTGTGGATGTGGCGGTATTGACCCATAGCCAGATATGATATATGTTCTTCCACCTTGGTATATATGATATATGATATATAATGATATATAATGATATATATATATATATATCATATGGATTGTCATTATTGTTCATCGTTGTTCATCATTGTTCATCCCCCTAAAATAGTACTTATAGGTGTTGATCAGGTGTTAATCCATAGCCAAACGGAACATCTAGTTGCTACACAGCAAGTATCTGGTTAAATATCTATTGATTCATAATCAAAAGCAATTGAAACCATTACCATCTATTTTGGAGACTCACCACACACTGAAACGCTGCGAACATCTTCCGTTGCAGTCACTTTCTTCAGTCGAAGGCGCACCTCGTCTTGCAGGGAGGATTGCAAATTTTGATGCCTGGATTCAGCGAAGGCCCGTAGTCGCCTCGCCAGCTGCTGACATATGGGGGCTTCCACAGTCATGGGGGTACCCCAATAGCTGGATGGTTTTTGTGCCGGAAAATCTTATTAAACATGGATGATGAACAGTGGTACCCCCATAAATTGGAAACCCCCATATCAAATCGTGTAATGAAAATAAACGATTTTTGCAGTGGTATCTTGGATGGACTAAAGTCAAATTCCAGTGCTGGCACGGAGACAAGGGACTTTGGACCTTGGCCAGCATTTCGACGGCAACAAACGGCCATGGCATCGACTTTGCCCCTTTGCGAGGAAAATTGCAAAAAAATGACCAGAAATCGATGAGTGCAAAGTGCAAAGTGACAATGGTCAAAGTTTCAAGACGGCCATCCAAATTTCTGTTGAAGCAAGCTGGTATCCACATTGCTGAACGAGTGCGGTGTTGTATTTGATATTTGAAGGCTTTTCCGATATTCCAATATTTGAATTTAGTTCAAAAATCCAAGTCAAACTAATATCTTCCAATATTCCAAATTTCGTGCAAATCTTTGCCAATTTAGTTCTATAGCACCACAGCTATTGTGATCGATGACACACTGGCTGATGGAGCCAGCACTGTGAAGCAGAGTAATCAGAGCCAAACTCGGAGATGCCAAGCTCCATTTCTAAATGCCTATTGATTTCCCATCATTTCCCCATGTTTGATGACACATGATTTCCCTATCAATGCCAATTTATTGCTACTTCTCCAAGTCGTCCGGATCAGCTGCAGCTCATTGGTGGGGAATGGATTGGATCATTCCATCATTGCCCCGATTGGATCCATACCGTCCATACCCTACTTAGTTATAGATTGGATCCAGAAGATCCATCTGATGATCCATCTGATCCATACCATCCATACCCTACTTCATACCCTACTTACGTTTGGCACATCGCACGGCGGGTGGGCACATCGAAATCGTCGTCAATCAGCGGCTGCATCAGATGGATCTTCTGCACGCCAGCCCGGCCGCTCTTGTCGAGGCTGGCTTTGCAGGTGGCCATGTACCTACCGAAGGCACGCGCGAAGCGGCAGATGCCCAGCTAAAAATCTGTTGTTTCTTTCCAGATGGTCTCTGGTTGTCTGGTTGAACCCACCAAAATGAGTTTAGTCCCAGACTTGGATGGAACTAGAGGAACCCCAGCAATTTCATGGTAGAAACAAACCAGTTTCGGGTGAAGTCTTTCCCTTAACCCATCTTAAGCCCAGGGTCACCCCTGGACATCAGCATCGAAGTAGCTTCGGATTTGGTATCGCCGTTGCAGCGCCTGGGGGCAGTTGGGCTAGTCTCATGTAACCCCATGGTGACCCGCATCGATTGGGATACGCCGGGAACGGTTGGGAATGGGCGCCTCCAAAGCACCAACGCCCAGGCGCGCCCTTGGGCCATCCTCAGGAGCCACACGCAGGCGTCGGCCCAGACCCACCACCAGCACCTCCCAGGAGGCGAATCAGAACGTTGGGAACTTTGGATGACTATGATTTAGATGATTCATATGGGTGTGTCTGAAAATAGTGTACCCCTAAACCCAATGGTTAATAATCATTATCCCTATTAAATTGCTATAATTGGGAATATACCCTATTTTCAGACAAACCCATATGTTTTTATGCTTTTATCTTATTTATATGATTGAAATGATTGAAATTATAAATTGTGATTTATATGAATTATGTATACCCCTATGAGATTGAGACTGTTACTATCAAACATGGTGGTTTAACATGATTAACTTCAAGGGAATTTGGAATGACCACTGAAGCAAGCACTTATAGCAGCTGGACATTGGTGGTTTCGGGGACCCAGTTCCAACCAACATCTTCTCACTGAAATCCTGGCTGCCATTCCCGTGTAAAATCATACCTAAGTTATACCTAGGTAAATGTAAATCATAGCTATCTTATATCATCGGACTTTACGCAAATGTAAGTCATAGCTATTCTTTTCCCCCTTTTATGTGAAGTTATACGGTATAAGTTATACCTATTCTAGAATAAAAACATAACTCTATGTTCGTCCCCAACGCTTCCCATTCTATAATCAACCTTGGCTGATCAACGACCACCAAAATCCATGGCAATACTCAATATGATCCCATGGCCGATGGGACGGAAACTCCAATGGCTGGAACTTACTTTAGCTGGTGCCAAAAGATATTCCCATAAAGAACGAAAAAAAACAAGTGGTCCTTTTCTCTACCCATCCATCAAGGTTGGCCCAAACATTCATCCATGGTTTCTGTCATCACCCATTTTGCTGGGCTGAGCCCCATTTTTTGTGGGTGCACTGGTCAAAAAAAAAGCGCCTCTGGTGCTCCAATGGCTTCAGGACTCGGAGGTGCCCAGAGTCCCTGCAGTCACTATGAATCGTCAAAAGTTGGCGGCTGGCGGCCTAATTTGGCTTCCTTTCTGAAACAAGAGGTTTTTTTACATCTTACCCTCTGGTAAACCCATTAAAAATGGTGGATCTTTCCATAGTCTGAAGTTTGAAACCCCCAATGCTGAGGTCCCCCAATTGCCAATCGCGCTGGATCTAGGTCAACGCACCGCGCGATCTCGAAGGGGAGCAGGAGGTCGCACGGGATCATCGGGGTCCTGGTTTCGCTTCCGGAGAATGGGGTTCTCACCGTTTGGTTCAATAAATGATGGTTAATACTGTGAACAATAGGAATTATCCCATTAATAATGTTAATAATAAACCTATGTCCAGGACGAAAAATCCCAAAAATGACCCATCTGCATCCCAGTAGAGATGGTTAATAATGTTAATAATGGTGATGATTCTGATGATCGCAGGTCCTCGTGGGCTTTTGCTATCCACTGGGTTGTAGTCACTGGGATGCCACCCAAATTGTTTGCTGCTGAAAATCCCAACATGTTCATTGCTGTAAATCCCTGCTTTTCTGGTTAAATTTCTAGCTTTTTTTCTGGTGAAACTTAGTGAAATCCCCATGCTTCATGCTTCATAGGCAGATAGATCCCCATTTCATTAGTGAAACTCCCAAAGGAAGTGCTCATAGCTCAAGAAATTGACATCCAAATCCACAAAATCTGAAACCATCCATTCCGGTGGGGGGAATATTTGTTTGACTCCATACCCATCTGAGTTTCATTGAAAATAAGGTAAAGTTCATCATCATCATCATCATCAGTAGTACTTGTTCTATGGCCATACATTGCTATTAAATGAATTTAATGTTCTTAATCACCCTTTTCCCCATGAACATTGCAACGAAAATTGCCTGTTTCTGGACATCCTCTGTTCACTGCAACTCATTGGTGTTTCAATGGGTTGGCTGGTGAAATCTCTATTTTTCATGCTGACATCCACACGTTTCATGCTGACATCACCCCATCAAAATTGATAGTCAAATCAACATTCGGATGCTGGTTGAATCCAAGTTTGGGTGAATAAATCCACTTTTTTCAGCTGAATTTTTTTCACCTTATTTCTTCATGGTATTTCATACCCAACTTATTGGATCTCCATCTCAACGGCATCTCCGTCAACGCTTGGGCCTCGTATCTGCTGAGCTCTGGCACGAGGCGCTTCTCCGGGCGTTCCGAGATGTCCGGCGAGGTGTCCAGCTGGCAATGGACGGTGGTTGAGGGAGATCTATCTATGATATATCTACCATGGATGAAAAAAAATAAAACTCCCCATATTCAAGTAGAAAATATATCTAGCATATTATGAAAATGATACGTCTATGATGAGGGAGATACTATCTATTGGTAAACGTATTACATACTGTAGATGTGGAAAACCCACCATATGTAGATAGTTTTCCTAGGGAAACCATGGTTTTTCCACATCTATCTAAATGTTTACCCCAGGGTATCTATGGGCAAAATTTGTGTAGAACTCTATAATCATCAACATGATTTATGGTTGCTGGATGATTGTCGATCTATCTACAATAGTTAGCATAGTTGCTGATATATCTTCCAGAAATGTTGCTTCATCCAACAATAGATATATCATAGATATATCTACCATAAATCACTAGATATATCTACCATACATCCAACAGTTAGTCCTATTTATGTTTACGATTTGTGTTTACCAAGATATCTATCGCTAGGGGGCCCCTTCCTGTAGTGTCAATCTTGGAGATTGCCCCAAAATAGTGAGTTTTTTTGCTACTCAAATCGCTACGCCTCCAATTGTACTTAGCAAAATCCTGGGTTTACATTACCCTCTGGTAAACTAACATAACTA
Organism: Cladocopium goreaui; assembly: GCA_947184155.2. Classification (NCBI taxonomy): domain Eukaryota; class Dinophyceae; order Suessiales; family Symbiodiniaceae; genus Cladocopium; species Cladocopium goreaui. The sequence continues at coordinate 54,244 of CAMXCT020000038.1, read as the reverse complement.
TCAAAAATCACCATTTTCAATGGGAAAATCCACTATAAATGGCCATTTTCAATAGCTATGTTAAATTACCAGAGAGTAAATTGCTTGATTTCCTGGTGCCACAATTTGCCACCTTGGATTGAGGGTATGGCGGACCGCGAACCTCCAGACCAGACGGCAATGCACATCGCACAGCACGGAAGCGACCAGGACGACCTAGAAGCGGTTTGAGGAACACCAGCTGTTGAGGAAAGCTTCAGACAACTTGAACTGGAGTTTATAATCAAACATTGAAAATTGAAGATTCTGCTGGACAATGTAGCTGCCAACTAATCTTCTTTGCGTCTTCAAGAGCTAAAGTGGCTGATTTGGAAAAAGTCGACGAGCACTATCAAGATACAATCTTGCTCATGGCTGACCAGAAATCATTACCTTATTCAAGTTCCATTTCAGTGAAACAACTGCACATCTTATCACATCCATACGTATTTGCATACGCATAGTATGGGTCAAAGTTCGCAGTCTCAGTTGAGTGTGTCCCAAAAAAGGAACTACACAACCTTCCACACAAAAATTGCAACTTTGATTGGAAAAATCGAGACAAAATCTCATAAACCATTGGATCTACCCAAAATGGCCCAATTTGAATAGAGAAAATCGTCATAAACCATTGGATCTTGGTGGTCTTGGCACTCAAAAGGTTCTATTTCTTATATTGTTGGTTATATATCTTCACTATATCCTCATGACATCCCTATTTCTTTTGTGGGTAAATCCATGTAAATCCCCTACAGGATCCCCCCAGTTATAAGTTTGTTTATAACCCCATTAACTAGTTCGTTGTATCATGTTATATCTACCATAAACATCCATAAACCATAGAATTCAGCCAATTATACAGGTCATATCTCAACTGAACGCTGAAGGGGGCCCCATCCATCCCATGTTCCGAGTTCAACCAGGCTGTCTCCGCACCTCTGGAGGATCTCCAAGCACCCAGCGCCACCAACGGCGCCGAGCTCAGCGAGCTCAGCGAGCTCAGGGCGACGCCGGGTCTGCGCGCGCTGGAACTGCTGCCACCTCCTCGAGACTGCAGCTGCAAGCAGTTGAAAGATACATATATATATATATGTAATATATATATATATATGTAATATATATATATATATGTAATATATATATATGTAATATATATATATATATGTAATATATATATATATGTATGGTGTCCCGTTTTTGGTGATTGAACCCCATGTTTTGGTGGTTAAATCCTATGTTTTAGGGGGATGCCTTCCGGAATAACGCCTCCGTCATCGGTGTCCTGGTGTTTCTCTGGGCACCGAGGGAGCTGATGGCACCGGTCGTGGCAGTAGCGCCTGATGTGGAAATGTGTGGTGATATGAGTGTATACATACCCATTGACACCTGTATAGGTACATATTACATTGTATACACAGCATTCAGACTCTTATTGCCTCATTAGCATTTCACGCAATTTTGGTGTGCAAGCTGTATGCCAACCCCACCTGCCATGCAGCTCGTGAAGGCACTTCAAGCGACATGGGAGCTCCAGCCTACCCGCACCCAACACTTAATGTCGTTGGCGCGCTTTTTGCACGGTCCCAGCGCTTCCATTCTTCAGCATCAAGACCCACAAAAAACTGAATGTATATTATATATATATATGTGAATTCAGCCAGCAGCCAATCAGGTCCATCTGTTCTTATCAGTGTGACAACTGCTCAGCTCGTGTGACCAAGGGAACATTTCCATGCTCGAGGGAAAAGGTTTGTGCCCGTGCGTGCCCTTGGGAGGGCTTCCGCAACCAAATTGGTAGCGGAGCCCGGTGAAACCGGGCTCCCGCAGTAGGTGCGGTCACCCGCGGTGATTCCACGGTGGAATCCAGACAGCAGCCATGGCGGCTTCATCTCTTGAAACTGGTGGTTCAAACCGCTACTTTTCTGGAGATACCGAAGATGCTCAGGAGTATCGCAGATGGAAGAATTGGGTCAAGAACAAGATTCTGACCATGGACAAGCTTCCTACGGGAGCGGCTGGACCATATGTATACACACTGCTCACTGGTAAGGCCTTGGAATGTGTAGAACATCTTTCTCCCGAAGAATATCAAAAGGAAGGTGGTGATCAGGTGTTATTTCAATTGCTCGACACACGTTTCCCTGACAAAGACAAGACAGATGAGTTAGGTGAAATGATGAATGAGATTTTTCAGCTTTGCAACAATTCTGGTGAAACACTGAAGGGATGGATTGGTCGGTCATCTGAACTGTTTGATAGACTGAAACGCAAAACCGGTATTTCTTTTCCAGAAGAATGTCGCGGCTGGTTGATTCTCAATCGATGTGGTTTGACCGAGCAAGAGAAGGCTGTGGTCCTAGCTAGGTGCAATGGGAACCTCAAACGAGAGGAAATTGGAAAGGCTTTGAGATCATGTTTTCCGGATATGACTTTGTCTAGGAAGTCGAATGCAGTTCATGCTGTTGAAGATCTTGACACTGGGTTGGAAACAGATCCGGAGATTGAGTTTCATGACATAGAGCTTTTCTTAGCAGAACATGGGCAATCAGTGCCTGAGGCTTTGGACCCTGAAGAGTTCCCAGAGTCAGAAGTTGCCGAAGTTCTTGCAATTTCCTGGAAAGAACGTAGAGCTGAGATCAATAGACTTCAGAAGGCACGTAAGTTTCAGCAGGTGAAGGAGATGAAAAGACAATTCAGAGTCGAAATCGAGGAGATTAAAAAGAAGTCTCGATGCAATCGATGTCAGAAGCTGGGCCATTGGGCTCGTGAATGTCCTTCAAAAGGAAAAGGCTCTGGAAAGGGTTCAACCAAATCTTCTCCACCGTCAACTGGTGCCGCTCTGGTAGAGGCTCGTGAACCTCAGTGTGATGATGATGATGATGTACATTTTGTGGCAATGGTGTCACCAACCTTGACACTGTTGGATCGGTTGCGCAATCGTGCAATTGTTTCTGCGGATGCGTTGTCAGAACCACCGAAGACTGAAGCCCTGTCATCAGAGACACTCCTTGTCTCGTCACCTGGTTTTGGAGTTTTGGACTCCGGATGCGGACGTTCGATCATAGGTATCAAAACGTTTGAGCAGTTTTCAATGATGTGGCAGATGCAGCAAGTTCCTGTTCCTATTCCGTTTTCTGAGATCAATCATTTTCGATATGGCAATGGAGAACAAGAAGTCTCCACTCAGAGTGTTCGGCTGCCAGTGTACATAGCAGGTCGTAAAGGTACCATCAAAGCTGCACTGGTTCAAGGAACAGCACCTCTGTTGATTTCCCGTCCAGCCTTGCGGACGATCCAAGCCAAGATTGATTTTGAGCATGATCGAATGACTGCGTTTGCTGATCAGAAATCTATTTCTTTGCAGACCAATGAAGCTGGTCAGTATATTCTCAATGTGATGAAAACCCAGTCCGATGTGCAGCAGTCCGAGATTGAAGTCATGACCGCTGAGACCACCTTTCGAGTCTCAGATCCCGATGTTGAGATCCAGGAGCCATGTGATGTGGAAGAGCCGGGTTGTCCTGCCTCCGATTCCGTTGCCAATGACTTCCATGTGCTCATGAAGACTCAGGAGGACTGGGGTTCCAAAGTAGTGCCAACGTTTCAGAAGAAGGATAAGCTTTGGAAGTATCTGTGTCGCAGAGTTGTTCGGAATCGTAAGAATCGTAAAGTACTGTTTGATGAATCAGTAACTCCGTATACATGTGCCAGGAAAAATCATGTCTTGCCCAGTGATGTTGAAGCGACTGTGACGGAATTTCATTTTCGAGTGCCACAGCATGTGTCAGGCGATCTGACTAGTGATGAACCGCAGTTCCTTAGTGAACATCAGTGCCGACAAGTGAAAGCCCAGGTTCGAGCGTGCGATGCTGTCCAATCGGACCCAGTAGCCAGGCCACTCGTGGTAGAAGTGTTTTCACCCCCACGTTTTGCTCCAGTGGCCAAGTCTTGAGGTTTCTCCGCCAAATCCATCGACTTGACGTTAGGTGTAGATCTCTCCATAGCTGAAAACCGTAAGAAGTTGAAACAAGAACTGAAAGAATCTCCACCTGACCTTCTTGTGTTATGCCCCCCTTGCACTCATGAAGGTGGTTGGTTTCACTTGAATGCAACAAAGATGGATGCCATGGAGTGCCTCCGACTACGCGCTCGTAGTCGAATGTTCGTGCGTTTTTGCTGTGAGCTGTATCGGCAACAAGTGGCTTTAGGAGGTCGTGCAATGTTTGAACATCCCAAACCGTCTCAGATTTGGAAGTACCCTGAAGTCGCTAGCTTGTGCCGAAAGCATCATGTGGTGTCCCTGCATATGTGCGCATATGGAATGAAGTTGCCATCCAGTGAAAATTTTATTCAGAAAGCCACTCGTCTTTTGGTGTCACATGAAGACATGCAGAGCCTTGGCCGTACATGTCCAGGTGCATCCGACCCTGCTCACCAGTGTCATGATGTTGTCGCAGGTCATGATAAGGAAGTAGGTCGTGTTAGTACCTTTGCTGGTAAATATCCCTTGCAATTTGTTCAAGCAGTGTTGAACACGGTGCCTCGTTTTCAAGAAGCTCAAGAAGTGTTAGCTGTGACCTGTGACTCTGTTCCTGAAAATTGCTGGGATGAAATTCATGCCGTGTCGACCAAGCCAGAGCCTTCAGTCGAAGAACTGAAACAAGCCTTGACCAAACTGCACCGAAACTTGGGTCATCCTCCAAATGCTGATTTGGTTCGAGTTCTTCGATTTGGTCAGGCGTCGTCCACGGCACTTCAGCTTGCCAAAGATTTTGCATGCCCTTTTTGTGAAAGCCGAGTCAAGCCGAAAGCACCCATGCCTGCTAAGGTGGATCGAGTGGTAGGTTTCAATAAGCAAATTGGACTTGATGTGAAATATTTGCCTGGATGGAAGCCAAATCAACGAGTCAAGGCTTTGAATGTGGTTTGTCATGGAAGCAGTTTTCAGCGCATGATTCCTTTCTTTGAAACTGAGACTTCTCAGCTGCTTCGTCGGCTTCTCGACGATCATTGGATCAGTTGGGCCGGTGTTCCAGAAGAGATCATACTTGATCCTGCTCAGACCAATATGGCTGAACCTGTTACTGGGAAAGCAGAAGACCAGGGGTGCACAGTCCGACAAATTGCAGCAGGAGCTCATTGGCAGCTTGGTAAAACCGAAAATCATGGTGGTTGGTTTGAAAGAATTCTCAAGAAAGTCATTGATCAACATCATCCCACCTCGAAAGAAGCTTGGTTGGAGTGTGTTGTTCAAGCACATGTTAAGAATACCATGATTCAGGTACATGGCCATACTCCTCATCAGTACGTTTTTGGACAAAATCCAAGAGTTCCAACTGATCTCTTGGATGAACCCCAGAGTGTCGTCCCAGCAACAGTGTCTCTGACAGACCAAGCCATTGCGAAAGCTCAAGAGATTCGAACCACAGCTCGGAAAGCAGTACTGGAGTTGCAAGACGATGTAGCTCTTCGCAAAGCGCTCAATGCCAGACCTCGTATTGTCCATGATTACAAGCCTGGAGATTTGGTAGCCTATTGGAGAAATCAGAAGTGGGTTCAAGGTGTTCTTAACAATGATGGACGTTGGTATGGTTCTGCAATTGTGTTGGGGTATGTAGGCCGAAATCTGGTTTTAGCTCATCGCAAACAGATTCTCAGATGTGCACCTGAGCAGGTTCGTTATGCAACTTCCGAAGAGCGTGCCTTGCTGCATTCTCCTCAAGCCGATTTGCTTGGTGTCAAGGATCTGATTGAAGGTGGTGCGTTCAAGAGCCAGCAATACCTTGACCTGTTGCCTCAAGCCTATCCACCAGTTGCTGAACAATCCCAACCTTCAGTAGCTAGAGTTCCGGAATCTCAGCCTGAATCCACACAAGTTGTTTCTTCCGAAGTAGTGCCTGCTCCGGTAACCATGGAAGCTAGTCAGACTGTAGCTGAAGATGTTGTTCCTCCGAAGAAAGAAGCATGTAAAGATTCTGCCCAAGGTGTGTCAAGTGATGTGCCTTCGTCGGTGTTTCAACCAATGGAAGTGAATGCACCTCCTCCTCCTTTGACATCCTCAAGTCCGGCAGTCTCAGAGTCTGCACCCGTGCCAAGTAGTCCAGATCCACCTGACGGATCAACTTACGGTCCGATTAGGAGACGTGTCTCTGGGAAAAATGGTCCCGACAGCCTGTGGAGACCTGCAGCTCTCCAACAAGATGATTTTGTTGAAATCATGCGTGAAGTGGTTCCTGAATCGATTCAAAATATGACAGATTCTGCAGATTCTCAGTCGTCAGGCTCCGGTACCAAAAGACCATTGGATTCAGAGGCATCCAGTGGTGCAGATGAACCACCCATGACCAAAAATCGAGTCGATGCTGTCACTGAGGTATTTTCCGTTCAGTCCTTGAATACACAACAGATGTCTATGGAAGTGTTCATTGCCGACTACATCAAAAAGAAGATGGCAAAGGAACTACCTCACAGCAATAACGAACCTGCAGTTCAGAAGTTGGTCGATGAAGGAAAACTGAAAGAATGGCAAACTTTGTGTAACAAGCAACATGTGTTGAAAATTCACTATGGTAAGAAAGCACAGGAAATCAAGGACAAGTTTGCCCACAGGTTCATTGGCAGCCGATTCGTGTTGGTTCGAAAAGCTCTGGTAGAGGGTGGTCAGATAGATCCCAAGGATCCATCCACCTTTTCAGTTAAAGGCCGATGGTGTTTGCAAGGACACTTGGATCCAGATTTAGATGTGAAAGCTCAGGAAGGTCGACTTCAATCACCAACCTTAAGTCAAATGGCTAGAATGGCAATCATGCAGATTTTGTCTTCCATGAACTGGACTTTGCAACTAGGTGATGTGACAGGTGCCTTCTTAGAAGCCGATCCTTTGGAACAGCGTTTCAGGCCTTTGTATGCACACCAACCACCAGGTGGAATTCCAGGTGTCCCAGCAGGAGCCGTTATTGAAATTCTGGGAAACATTTATGGGCAAAACGATGCCCCAGCTTCTTGGCATCGCACTCTGGATAAAGAACTTCGAAGCTTGGGATGGAAACCCAGTTGTTTTGATTCTTGTTTATATCAACTGCGTGACACCTCGAATAATCTTTGTGGTATCCTTGGCGTTCATGTTGATGATTTGGCTCTGGGAGGTTCTGGTGAATTGTTTCAGAAGTCCATTGATCAACTTAGACAACGGTTTCCTTTTCGAAAATGGCGAGTTCGTTCTGGTGAATTTTGTGGTGCAATGTATTCACAAGATCAAGATGGTACTATTCACATGAACATGAAGACATCTGCCGAAAAGATCCGCCCAGCCAACATCACAAAGAACATGAACTCAGAAGCCTTGTTGGAGCCTCATCAAGTGAAAGTTCTCAGAGCTATCAATGGAAGCCTAAACTGGTTAGCGTCTCAATCTCGGCCTGATTTGTCAGTCCAGACAAGCCTGAGCCAGCAATGTTTTCCCTGTCCTAAAGTCAAGCACCTGCGACAGGCCAATAACATTGTTCGCAGAGCCCGTCAATTCAGCGATTTGAATATTACTTTCAAACCTATTCCAGTGCAGAACTTGACAGTGGTGTGCCATTCTGATGCAGCTTTTGCAAATGTTGGTGACCATACTCAAGCTGGTTTTGTCATTGCTTTCACTGACAAGGCGTTGAATGACTCTGTTATGTCTCATTGGAATCCAGTGGTTTGGAGAAGTTTCAAGTTGTCGCGTGCCGTGAGTTCGACGTTGGCCGCCGAAGCTCAATCTATGGCAGTTGCTACTGGTACAGTGGAATGGCTTTCTCTCATCGTAAGTGAACTGTTGGAGGGTCCCTTTGATCTTAGGTCCTGTAGGAATGTGATGCAAAAACGACCTCCTATTGTTATCACTGACTGCAAATCCCTTTATGATCATTTGAATAGTCCTTCCAGCCCTACTGCAGTCGAAGATAGACGTACCAGCATAGATATCACCATAATACGTGAGAGTCTAAAAGCCTGTGCCATGACCGTGCGTTGGGTTCCAACGAACCGTATGTTAGCTGATGGATTGACCAAAGACGCTGGAGATCCGATTGATCTACTCAGATCTTGCATTCGTACCTCCAGTTACCAGGTGTCGCCCGAATCTGATGTACTTGAGATGCAAGCTGAAGAAAAACGAAGACGCTTGTCTCGCCAACAGACCCAACATGCAGTTCCGCTACCAGCAAATGACCTTTCCTGAGTCAGCAGTTTTGTTTGTACAGTTCTGTGGGCATATTCTTGTTTGAATATACATATAGTGTAAAGTTTTCTCATAAACCTCTTTGCAGCCTGGGTATGTGAGTGGTCGCTCTCAAGCCTAGAAGCAGTTGTGACGGTTTTTCCACCATCTCTTTGCGTTGTAGAGGACAACATGTCCCAAGCCGTTGATCTCGCTTTTGTCATGAGTGTTCTTCGTGCCGCCAATCAGTCTGGTGTGTTGAATATGGCTCTGCAGAGTCTTTCGCAGGAACATTCTGGAGGGTCAGCTGAGTCAGATCATTCTTGGGCCGTTGTGACCAATGGAGTGATGACTGATGGCAGCAAGCGTCGCTTGCCTTCGCCAACTCCTTCTGATGACACAGCGTTGGAGCCCAAGGAGATTCAGTCGTTGCCCCATGATCTCTGGACTCGTTTGGAGAGCCGTGCTATGGGCAATTTGCCTTCGCAAGTTCCATCAATGAAAGCCTGGAGTCAGACACTCATCTCTTTTGGAAAGTTCGAGAAGGAAAAGATTTCATACTTTGATTTGGTGACCGACACTGATGTGAACAAGACTGGATATGTGAAATGGGTCCTCAGCCATACGAATGAGAAGTCTACGGCCCAGCTCAAAGATCTTCGTGATTTCATCAAGATTTACCATCTGGAGGTTCATGGAGTTGATTCTGGCGTTTCTCATTTTGCCGATGGCAAGATCCGTGAGTTCAAGAAGTGATACTGGCGTCTATAAAGCTCGGACAGCTTTCAATCATTCTGCAGCTTTGATCGAACATAGAAGATTATAAGCAGTGTGAATTCAGCCAGCAGCCAATCAGGTCCATCTGTTCTTATCAGTGTGACAACTGCTCAGCTCGTGTGACCAAGGGAACATTTCCATGCTCGAGGGAAAAGGTTTGTGCCCGTGCGTGCCCTTGGGAGGGCTTCCGCAACCAAATATATATATATATGGATCTATACAATAATCTGCACTCATCTTCAGGCAACGGCAATCTGAGATTCTGCTAATCTTCGACAGGACATGCGTCAAGATCACTCTCAACAGCGCCTGGCACGGCGCCAGAATTGGACGGGTTTGAGCCGCTCGAGGCTCGTTGCGTCAGCGAAAGTTCACCCGTCATGGCTGGTTTCGCTGGTGGGATTTGACCAATGGGACCATGGTTCATGGGGGACATATCGGATATAACGAACCAGTTAATGGGTTTATAAACCAACTTGTAAGCGTTGATTGAATGGGATCTCATGGGACAACCAATCATTGGATTGGTTTTGTTGGGAAAATCTTCACCGGAAACCCATGGCTATTTTCCGTTGGTTGGTCCTCTAAATGTTCCCACCAATCCAATGATTCGATATCCGCGGCTTTCACCATGTTACATCCGCATTTTGCAAATTCATATCTTACCAAAGGGTACAGCGTGCAATCCCTAGTCATGATTGAATCTTCATTTGGGGATTCTTGCTGGTCACACCCCCATTTTTCTGGTGAATCTCTTTGATGAAGATATTCCGCTGTATCCCATTCTATTCCCGCTCGATTGTTGCATAACTTCTGAAATACCACCATTTTGCCCCTAAACCTCAACGTGAAAAACGTCCTGTGAGTGGATCCACCCGACACTCCACTGCTGGCCATTGAAGATCTCCACTACCGACCTCAGTCGGAATTGTGCTGTCAAAAATGTTTAAATATTTGGCACTCAAAAAGTGTATCGAAAATCAGGCGTGAGAAATTTGAAGCATCCAAGCATTGATCACGAATGGTTTGTGGGAACCCCACATTAGGAAGCCATGGCCCCCTTATTTCCATGATTTTTTCCGAGTAAAATAGTGATTTTCCGTGGTTAACTGTGTTAACTGTTAGTTTAGCAGAGGGTATTGACTGAAACAATGTTCCCAGAATGGATTATTCATGATAATCCCGAAATATATATATATATAGAGAGAGAGAGAGGGTAATGTAATCCCCGAACTCTTGTTTAAACCCCAATAAATAAATAAAAAATCAACCAACCAGCATTTATCAGTTATACCCACTTCTGTCCCTACATGTTGATGCTTAAAGCCCATTAAATGACTATAGTCATCAACAGGTTCCAGGGCACCAAACCCTGGACGCCATGAATCTCTCCTTGTAGCCTGGGTAGCAACGTGCAAAACCCTAAAAATGGTGGGAAAACCCAGCAAAATTCATCAACATCGCATGGTAAACATCATGGTAAACATCATGCTAGACATCATCGTTTTCCCATTGAAATCATCGAAATCCCATGGTAAAATCCATATCTTGTTCCATTCCAAAATTGTCCCATATCATCCCAAATCCCATGAGCTCATGGTCCATATGGTGAAATCCCCATGGCCTTCAGCAAGAGTGGATCTTCGATCATCGAATCTGCCTGGATATAGGGAACGACACGTCACGAATCTCCGTGACTCACGTCACGATTGAATTTCAGGTGGACAATACATGCTGACCAGTAGACGGATCACAACTTGAAAATGGTGATTGAATGGAGATAAACTATGGTTATACATGCTTAAAAAGCTTAATAATAATGGTGATTCATGCTGATTGAAGGTGAGCAATGAAGGTATGAAGCCAGCAATAGTGAGGACATTGTGGGAATATAATGGGATATAATAGGATGTAACGAGGGATATAGTTGGATATCATCGGATATTTTACCAAAAGTACCACGCACAGGACCTCATCCCCCTGAACCTCTCCAGCAGCACACTGCTTTCGCAGCTCTACAAGGCAGCTTGCGTGGCGGACGTGTTGGACGCTTGTCATTGCTACATCGACATTGGAAACTTTGAATATAATTATATTATATATATATACGTACAGTAATAGATAAATTACAAATAGATTGGAAACTTTGTGCAATGACAGTCTCCTAATTGCTTCTCTTGTTGGATTTGTTTGGCGCTTCCTGCGACATCTGGATTGTCATGTTTCCTTGAACAAAGGCAACAAAAACACTCATTTTCGAGACAACCGCATGTTGAAGCGAATATAATGCAACAAATGCTGTGACCTAGCCTTCTTGCAACCTGCTCTCACCACTATGTCCCTTTGTCCCTTCGTCCCTTCTCTCCAGCAAAGTATCGTTCCGCTTTTTGGGATGCACTCAATACTCTTGCTCGAAAAAGTCTTTCTCCTTCGAGCAGGGCAAGTCAGCATTCGTGCGAATTCAATGCGGGCAAGGATCAAAAACCACTTGGATAGACAGAAACAAATTCACCCCACCAGGAGATTGATGTACTGAAACCGTGTAAATATAAAACTGGTGCACATCCTACAAATCATGGCCGCCAATCTCTCTGGAAATTTTGATCAAGCCATGCAACTGGCACGAGCACTTCGGAAAGACACGAGAATTGTCTGTGGCATCTGCATTCGCAGAGCTCGGCAAAAATTAAAGAGATGGCTATGGGTCAAAATTGGGTCAAAATTGGACCCTGTCATTTTGAGGTACATAATTCTGACCCACATCCATGAGACCACATGGAAAATACGCTGAAACAAGGATAGACCCTGACATTCTAATGAGCTATGATAGGCAGAAGTTATTTTGGCCAGGAAAAATGTTTCGAAAAAAATAGCAATGTCTCAAAAGGGACGCCCTTTGGACTCCCAAAAAATGGCCCTGGTTTCACCAATCCACATCTCCTCAGGTGATTTCGGGGGTTGCCACGTTTCGAGACACGCCATTTCCTCCGAGATCTGCGGACAAGTTGGTCTCGCAGCTGCGATGCGGTTTCTATCGGTTTCTTGGGCTCGTAAGCCCAGCATTTTGCGGAGTTCAACCGGTCGCAGTTTCCGGTCGCAAAAAACAACGGTGGGTGGAGATGTCGGGATTTCCACTGAAAATGAGGCTGAGTCATCAATAGTCATCAATAGTCATCATCCCATCATCCCCTCCAAAAGAACAGACAGTCAACGTCCAGAACATCCTGCGTGGATGGATCACCCAATTTCTTCGAAGGGGGCAACTGGCAACTGCGATGGCTGCTGCGATGGCTTCATACAGAGAGACCCAACGCCCCGCCCTCATCTGATCGCCGCTCTGAGGCTTGAAGCTCCTCAGAAACCAGGTCAAAGCTGCCAGACTCTCTTCATGCAGGTCGAAAGACGCTGCTAATTCGGGATTGTGCTTCCTGGAAATCAAAAATCGATATCTACAGTACTTATATTCTATATACATATGATTATGTGTACCTGTGCAATTACATACCATATATATATAATGCAATATGTATATATATATTCTTCTATGACCATGGATGTGTCAAAGGGTGACATAAGTACTTCTGACCCAAGCCTGTGCCCCAAGCTGGCCTGTTGCACTAACAATCTCCGCCGATCCCTGGAAGCCAAGTAGCGGTTCGTGCCGGGGAACATGAGACTCCTGCATATCAAGTGCAAAGGATTCAGAACTCATGATCCATAGACATCCATAGACATCCATAGACATCCATAGACATCCATACTGGTAGTATCTATGATTGCGATTGTACCCCGAGTCATTTATATCATTTATGGCTCCGCCAGCGTCCTTGAGTTGGGTCGCGGCTGCCATGCCCCTCAGATCGCTTGGAAATCCCATAAACAGCACCGGGCACACCATGCGCGGATCATTCCTATCGCGTCCAAGCTCCAGTGCTCAGGCCCACGCATCATCACTTTTCCTGACAAAGAAATGGATGGGTTGCTGTATCCCCGGTTTCAAACTATAACAAACTATCATCCGTATCATTGCAGGATGGTCTTGGATCAATCTCACATTTCACACAAAATCACCAGTGAGGCTTGGTGATTTCCTGGTTTAGAAGGCAAGACTCCACTCCATCTCCACTTTGGCTTCTTGTAGTTCTGCGTGTTGTAGCTCTCTTTGAATTTCCAAGATCTCACCTGCGGAGATCCAGATTGAACAATGGTCGCTATTCCGATTATTCCGGGGACAGTTCGCCCGTTCTCACTTGTCAGACCACCCTGTTTTGCACAACAACTCCATGCCCGCGCCTGTTTGCATGTCATCCTCCCGACTTGAAGTAAGCACCTGACCATTTGGACCAAAAACGAACCCACCCAGACCCAAGGGTTTTTTCAACCATCAAGCGGATCCATACCTGTCGTTCCCAGCCAACCTCTGCGGGAACGTCTGTAAGGCCAATTTCGCTGTTAAGCATCAGATCCATGGCGTGGTCGTAGAAGCTGTGTGCAGCGGCACCTCAGATGGCCACGGGAAACAAACCCTCAACCCAGCTCCGATTAGTTGACTGTAAGGCATCTTCTTCAGCAGTCCTTCTTACATGGTTTCTTCCCTTCCTTTAGAGTAGCTCTTGTCAGAAACGAGTACATGAGTGTTCCTTCACCAGCAAAAATCCACCAGACATTATAAATATTATATATATATAAACATTCAACTGAAGAAAAACTCAACAAATCCAGATATGGCCGTGTGTCAAAACCTTGTACCCCTGGTGAACATCAAAATAGCTGGTAAATGGATGTTCATCCCCCTAAAAATGGTATTAATAGGTATTGATCCATACCCATATCAAGAGATATCAACAGCGAAAAAAACCGAAGGCACGCCCCAGGGTGGCCGCTGCCGGGTAGGCCATCGAGGCTTCCCGAAACTTCTTGGAGTTCACCACCAAGGCGTCCGACTCAGCCAAGGCCCTGGTGATTTTTCCACCCGGATGGGGCCCCGAAGATAGCGTTCAGTTGCCTTATAAGTAGCTGAATTCTACGCTTAGTGGTAAATATATATATGTATATATATGTATATATATATGTATATATATATATGTATATATATATATATATGTATATATATATATGTATATATATATGTATATATATATGTATATATATATAACGAACTAGTTCATGGGGCTTACAAACCAACTTATAACCGGGGGGCATCATCCTGTAGAAAATATGCTTAGGATGGGCCAATTCTACGTATTTCAGTCATCTATTTCTCACAATTCAATGATGATCCGTAGTATCTATGAATATCTATGATTGTTATTGTACTTGAAGTCATTTATGGTTGGCTCCCAGAAGGGCTATACCTCGAATCCACTGGTGATATAATGATCATTTTCATTCATTTTCCCCGCTAGAATGGATGGGTCCAAAACCCTCTGTCATCTCTTTCACCTTTATACTGGTGGTTAGGGATTGCCATGATTGTTCAGTCCATAATCCCGAAAAATGTATCAAAAAGTCAGAAAGTCAATTCCTTTCCTTTCATATCAAAGTCCTCTCAACAAGCTTCGAGAATGCATAGATCCACCGCTAAACCAGCAGCTTCTGGGCGGTATTTTCGGTAGGGAAGCCATACATTTGCTAAATCAAACGTGAGGATGGGCCTGACTTCCCAGCCTCATCTCTCCACGTGTGCGCCAGATGAGCCATAGAGCTGCTTCGCAGACATAAGTACTCTGATCCAGCTTCATTGTTATTGGGATTTCCTCGGTGTCACCGTCTGCCCATTTTTCGAACACGGAAAACACCCCAGAGCAATCTGAGGGTCATTTCTTTCGGAGCTCCCAAGCTTCATAGAGTTTTTCTTCCCAACATCTCAACTCTTGGCCGAGCAGCCCAAATGTTGATGACTGCCTTCACATGGTAGACAAAGGCACCGGAAACCAAGAAATACATCTCTTTGGCCTCCTTACTCTGATGGAACACTCGATCCTTCTTGGCATAGATAATGTTGGACAGAGCAGTGGCACAGATCTGCGAAATCGCAGGAGAAGCTGCAGAGGAGTAGGAGGCAAAAACCTGATGCGGCACATTTCGGACATCTGAAAGTGAAAGTCAGTGGAAGGGGACTCGGCTCAACTTGGCTCGATGTTCTCACTCTCTGACTCGGATTAAGAAATGAAAATAGCTTCGTGGAAACGGAAAAGATCTCCCTGAACAGTTCTTGTCATGTCCCGCTCTCAACCTGCGAGCAACTGGGTGTATGTTCAGTGTACGGGAGTGGATCTCCCTTTGCAGCTCCCAATGCAGTGGTCCAGAAAGCAGCTGCAAGTAGTGAACCTTTGAATGGTGAGTTTTCTTGTGTCGCAGTTCCAGGACGTAATCCACATACCTTCAAGGAAACTGCGAAAATGGCAGAAGTCTTGCAATGTGTTTTTTTCGGTGTACGGAAACCCCTTGATCACTTTGGAAAGGAAAAACATTGAACGTGCCTCAAAATCCGGGTCGATAAGTTTCGTGACACAGAGTTCTCTTTCAGAAACTTCTTCAAAAGGAAATTCTGCGAGGTGTTATAGCGTGTCAGTGACCACACCTCAGCATCCAAGCATTGAAGGATTGGCGGGGCAACAGAGAACCACCGTGAAAACAGAATGCTGATGTCACACCGGACCTGTGCTCTGCCAAGATTCTGCGTTCATGATGGTGGTGATGCCTTGCCACGAAGCCCAAAAAGACGTGGGGCCCCAGGGGAGTTGTATCAAAGTGTTGCGCTGACATGGCTGCTGTGAAACTCTTCAAACCAAGCAACTGCTGACGAAGCATGTCCCCAGCACTAAACCATACACCAGCACAAAGATATAGAAAACTCGCTCGATCCTGACAAGCAAATGATGAAGAACAGCCAAACACCCTGGTTCCATGATGATTTTCCACCTTCAACCAGTAGAATCCCCCATCAACCACCAGGGATTCTGGGCATCGCCGCTGAGTGCGGCACCGGCATCTGATCTGAATCCTTAGCGGGGCTGACCCGATCAGGGACCCGCGTAGAAAACGAGGCGTCTGAGCCAAGGGTCGGGGAAGCTCCAGGGGTGAACTGCGCCAGAGACCATTGAACTGAAACCTGGGCAGCTGTGTTGTGCTGACATCGGCTCCCAGTTGTTTATTTTAAAGGCACTGCCCAGCAATCAGTGGGTTGGTTGGTCAGAAAGTCCGTCAATCGACTTTCGGTCACTTCGAAAATGTCCGTTTCAACTGTTGGCTTTCTCTGGGAATAGGGAACCCCAAAAGTTGCTGTTAATCATTATTTCATCATTAAAATTGCAATTGTTAAATATATCCTCCCCATTTTCACAAAGACCTTGCTGACAATCGGGCACACTTGGGTAGCGGCCATTGGCCACGTATGCCTCCAAGGAACTGTATACTGAAGCCACATATCAGCATCTGCGATCCCTTCTCTCGCCACCCAACACACGGCCTACCACAACCGCAGTGGCTAAGCAAATCGCAGAACAACTTGAGTCAGGGCTTTCAAAGTAGAAAAAAAAAAAGCTCGCCTCATTGTCGCTGCTGTTGGAACCAATCAAGTACCAAACGCAAGCAATGTAGTGATTTGAAATCAGAATCACCTGAGTCAACAATCCAAAGTGTTCACATCTCCATAAAGCCCGCTCTAGCTGGGACCCCATTTACACCAGAACTAGGGTTCGACTAGGATTCCCAGGAGGACCCCAGGCAGCGGTGCATCAGAGCTACAGCCAAATTTCGCACCACCGCCAGCATCAAAGTGACCCATTCGGAATCCTCAGCGCTGGGACCTGTGGATCTGTGGTGTGGAATTCTCGTCCCGAGCCAGGATGAAAAATCCTCGAAGAATCTTCCCATCCCCAGTAAATCTTAGGTACACCCCCAGTGTATGATCCCAAATATGCGATTTCATCCCCTACATCCACCATGGTTTCCGGGGGAGTGAAATATTAGGGGGAAGGGACTAGTAACTAATGATTAGTAACAACCTGGTGAACAATTATTGTTGAGACATTGCAGTGCCAATCTGACACATCTGTGACACATCTGACACCGGACATCTGTCACAACCAGCAGTCCGAGAACCCCCAGAGCCAAGGGGCTATAAGACTCTGTAAAGCAAAGAGCAGCTGCCTCAAAGTTGCTCACGATTCGGCGATTGGAAAAAGCTGCAAACTTCCTGGATACCATGAGACATCAAAAACTTCAAAGAGATCATATGCAAATATGAAGTTCACTCAATCGCAAGCATTGGTTCATTGAATCTATTTTTCCCCACTTCCCAATAGAGCAACTAATCAAGCCGCACCTGTCCCCTCGCCTCGCCTGAGCTTCGCCAGCCGTACCAAGCGCAGCAAGCGAATGATGCGCATGGAGCGAGCGATCCTGTTTCATGAAAGTCATAATGATTGTGGATGCATGTTTCATGCTCCTGTATTATGAATGGGATTATGAATGGTGTCTTATTTATCATTATGATTATATAATGGATTGTGCACGGATGATTGGGGATAGCGAAGAGGGTATTAATGGCCATTAATAGCCATCAATGGCCAATAGCCATTAAGCTATAATCAATTGGTTCTTGAAAGCCAGTAACAGCCGTTCACAGCCATCAATAGCCATTCATAGATATTCATTCATAGAGCTTCAGAATCTCGCAAAACCACACCAAGAATCTTTACACGACTGGCTGCTCAATCAGATGGTTCTTAAAATGCAGGACCTATGTTGATCATCCAAGTTATTGATTCTTAATCATCATGTTCCCATTCAAATTACGTTTTCACTTGGTTTTTGGGCCCCCATTGAAATGGCCATTTGGCAGGCCCCGCATTTTCAGAGCCCAAGTACCATCTTGTGGTTGATATTCGTTTTATCCCATGATATCTCCATTCTATCCCATTTTTTCCCATGTTTCAGCCTTAGATCCCAATTTTTCTCGGAAAAGCCAGTCGGTTTTGGGATAGACCGATAGGGCCGCCATTGGCCTGCCGGAGCGTGCAGCACCCGCCGCTGTGCCATTGCCATCTGGACTGAACCTCGGAAATCTCAGGAGAAATGGGAACGCCGTGGGATAACCCATCGGAAACCGGGTTTTAATGATCTAAAAATGCTGGGATTCACACATCTATTTATGTTAGTTTACATCTATGTTGGTTTACTGAAGGGTAATTGCTGACTTGTTTCCTAGTTTGATATTGGATGGGGGCGGTTGAAAGTTCAGCAGCTCAACGTTTTTCCCTCATCCTCTAAGAAAAAGCACCAGTTTCATCGGGAAGAGAGATGCTATCAGAATCAACATGGAGGTACACCATTTTTTGGGATTGTTTTTTTTCATGGAAATTCCTATTCAAATGGATGATGAACAGTCTGTAACAGGGCTACTCCCATGACTTGGGAAACCTCCAAATCTCAAATCTGGGACTTCAGCTACGTCGCCTTCGATCCCAGAGTTACGCAAGAAAGTTGAACCCAAACATATGCATCTCTCAATGGTCTCCCATGCTCACAAAAACAGAAGGATTTCTCCAAAATTTTCAGGAACACCACAAAAAAAAAGGAACTCCATGGTTTAACCCCCCCATTTTCACCATGAAAATAGCCTCAAATTCTCATGTCATCCAAATCCCTGTTGAGGTCCCTACATTGCTGAGATGTATGCGTACAAGTCCAAGCTGATGAGTAGCACATCGAAGACGAGCCAGGTGCGTGCCTACGCTGACACAGCTTTGAAGCTGCAAAACATTGATAAAAGTGAGAATGGTGTGAAAACCATAATAATAATTATTATTAATATTATTATTATTAATTATTATCATTGTTCATCATCATCAAAATCATCGTCATCATCATCATCATCATCATCATGGTGCCGAACATCATCAGAATGTATCAAAATCATATGTTCTCACATATAATGATATACATGTATGTATGTATGTATGTATGTATGTATGTATGTATGTATGTATGTATGTATGTATGTATGTATGTATGTATGTATGTATGTATGTATGTATGTATGTATGTATGCATGCATGTATGTATGTATGTATGTATGTGTGTGTGTCTGTATGTATGTATGCATGCATGCAGTGCGTATTAGGTATGTAGGTATGTAGGTATTAGGTATGTAGGTAGGTAGGTAAGTAAGTAGGTATGTATGTATGTATGTATACATATGTATCTATTTATTGAATTATTTGTTTAATCACATACTTGTTGTTAGTTGATTTCTCTTGTTCCCTGCACTTCGGATGACAATGGCTTTCAGAAACAGCATGTATGCAGCATATATGTATATATATATATAATTGTATATATGAATATGGTTGTATATGTATGCACAATTCATATGTATCTATAGAGTATATACATTGTAGATCATTGTAGCATATGCGCAGCTGCTACCAGGAGGCATAAGTCCAAAAGATGGGCCATCGTCGCATGTCGATGTCGCCTTTCTCGTTGTAGATTCCCGTGTTGACGGTGACAAAAATGTCGAGAAACCAATAGAAAGAGGTGAGTCCCTGTAACCACGAAAAAAAGGCGCTTGGATCATGTGGAAAGACCTCCATGGGCACCCAGAGAGTATCGAATCCCAGCACCTGAGAAATTGGGAGCTTCCAGTGGCAGGTTGGAATTTCAGGGGACGAAACGAATCTCCAAGGAACCAATACGCCCAGCACTTGCCATATGATGATAAACGGCACCTGCAGAGCGGTGCCAACTGTGGAAGTCTCGTTCAACCCCATTTCTCTGAAATGCCTTTGCCTTCCAACTGCTCCAACTGGTCAGTTTTTCTTCAATGAGCCGAACAGTAAAAAGCAGCCGCCTCAGGTCGAAAGACGAAGTTGCTGTAGCAGCAGCCCCCCAGAGGAATGTCCAAGTAGTGCCGCGTCTCTACTTGTTCGAGGGATGACATGCGGGCAAAAATCAGATTTGACTGCCCTTGTTCCTTCCCTTGGTTCATTCAAGGCAGAACAAAACATCTCACTGACCATCTGCAAAATATGAAAAATTGCATTGAACTGCAGCCGTGTACAAGAAAAATGACAGAGGCAGGTGGACTGTTCCTTGAGTGGTGTCCCATGCAAATTTCTCTGGGAAAAAAAAACAATACGGTTCCATGCTGCCACATTGCCAGTTTCTTCCCACTCGGGAAAAATTTGAAGCGTAGCCTTTTTCATCAAAGCGTAGCTTCTGACACTTGAAGATCGTTTTCCCATCGGTAGTTCCTTTAGACACAGCCAACACAGGTCATCAACATCATGGCGGCCATGCAGCGCACTCTATGGGGATACTGTCCTGTTTCAAGTTTCAAAAGCAATCTTACTTTGGTTGTGTCACTTCTTGTCTTTTGTAAAACATAACGAAATGTCTGTACATTCAATTCTAACTGTGTGTGTGTGTGACTAAAATGTGTCCACGAACTAAATTTCAATCGGTCCTCCTGTGGATCTTTGCCAGGGGATGCATTTGCTTTGGAACCATCTTCAACTTGCAGTGCCTCTTGTCGTTGGCGTCCAAAGCACGGAATCCAATGTAGAACACTGACATGCTGAGAAACCAGCAACCATAAACAGCAATCGGTGGGAGTTCCAATTCAAAAGCATCCATAATGGTCCATAATCACGAAAATGTTTGAAGAAATTTGGTTAGTTTATGCGTAAAGGATCGTAAAGGCATATGATGAGAATGTTCTCGACTGGTTGTACCTCTAAGGTAGTTTTGAGGAGCTGGGGGGATGCCATGAACAAACCGGAATTCCGAGGAATCCATCAAACTGCAACAACAAAATCGAACATTTGAATGACTGCATAAATTCAAAGGCCTCAATCCCGGTTTTCAAACTACGTATGTGAAACTCCGAAGAACCCATGGTTCAAAACCACCATTTTTGCCCACTGCCATTTTATGGACCAAACATTTTGGACAAAACCTGGTGCAAAACCCATGGGTTCAATTTAAAAAAAACTCAAAAGCCTCTTTCAGGTAAAAAAAATCCGGCAATCCATTGCTTGCTGTCAACGTCTGCTTGCGACTCGCCCAGCGAGTGTGACGAAGTTCCTGGAGGATTGGATCCAGGTGCAACATTGAAAAACTGGCCGAAAACCCCATGGTTGAAATTGTTGAATTCGTTGAATTGTTTCCTTCTTAAAAACCAAAGCACTGGCTTAGAAGCAAAACTGGTTGCCTCTCGCAATTGGCTGAGTTCTTGATCATGCGCTTCTTCCAGTCTCCCGAGCAATTCGCGAAAACTTCCCATGGCAGCAAAATCACTATGCAGAATCTGCTGAGTGTTTGTGGCACGATTTTATGCTATCTAATTTCCATGCATTCCCAGATCCCCGACCATATTGCCTTGGAAGGTCCTTGAGGCACCGCAACGATCGGTGGTTGAGATTAGTTTTGTGCGTTGCATATCCAAAAACACAATGCGACCTTGCGGAAGTTGAATCATCTCGGATCATCAAGCAATGATCGAATGTTTTTCGATGGAACATACCAAGAAATCAAATCATCAACCAAATTTGCCTGAACTATGTCATGATTCATCAACCTGAAATGTGCAGCCATTTGGGAATTCGAAATGATCCCCACAATGAACACAACAGAAACCATTTTCAATCTAGGGACCTAAATAAGGACGGATCCTTCAAATATGGATGAACGATCCAATTTCTGCCTATTCTGGGGCACATGATGTCAAAACATAAAGCTACAAGGGAAATTGGTTGAAAACCAAGATTTCCCCATCACATCTGGGATCCCTCAATTTCAGGGAACAAATTGAATCATCCATCCGGTCCATCGGTGAATTTCTCTCCTCAGTGTGTGAGGCATGCACATGAGGCATTATGTTTATGTAAAAAAAACATGGCAACGCAATATCAAGCCAAAACGTTCCGGTATGTTCCAGTCCATTGTTCGCCCGCACTCACCACAAAGCCTTTTCTTCAGGCCTTCAACCAATCAATGTTCGATTTGTCCAATTTTTCGGCATCCGAACCCAGTTGCCCCAACCAGTTTGCGAGATAGAAACCAGGATGCCAGTTGGTAGTTACTTGGTAACTTGTTTTTCTTACTTTTGCGAAGCAGGCAGCGTTTCTTTTCAGCCAAAATGGGCCTGGATGATGCACAAGTCTTTCCATGTGCACACGTGTGAATATTTTGTTACATGCCGTCGATTTGTGGAGATTCATCACCGCGTTTCAACACTGCGGTCCAAATTCTACGCTGCGAACAAACGGCTGTAAGCGCCCTTGTTTTGTGCCAAAAGCGGTCTCGATGAAATCACTTGCTCATGGTTTTCATGAGAAGTAAATTGAAGTGCCATCTGCAACTCTCATCTTGATTTGTGCGTGTCATCCTTGTGCATATGGTGCCATGTGAGTAGGCTGAACAATCTTTTGCACTCCTACTTTGGCAATCGAGCGGTCAGCTCGATTGGCAACATATTGCTGCCACTTGCAAACGCATAACCAGATCTCTTCTCTGTTTCTGCATTGTTGTGTAAGTCACCTTTGAATTCATCTCATCAAACTGTCCATGTTTTCAACATACAGTCTGAAGCGATCACGTCTGTCGTCGTGACCTCTGTTCCGGTGGTACCTGTAAAGTCTCTGGAAGACGTTGCGGATTCGGTTTGTCACCTCCATGGTTAATCCTTCTGGTCCAGCTGAAGCGTCCAATGCGGCCACAATTGCATGTTGGTTTTCACTGGCTTCATGCCACCTTTCGCTAGCCAGTGCAACGTTTTGATCTGCACGCATATTTTGTAGAAATCTCTCCAGGCCAGACTGTCCATTGGTTCCATCATGTCTATTTGTCTCTGGAATCTGATGTTGGAGCTTCCTCCTCTGCTTGTTCAAAGTTTCCTGTTGCTTCTTCAATTGGATCTGTGTTCTCTGTGCGGTTTCTCACATTCCCGACTACAAACTTGCCTCTTTCTTGAGTCATCATGTGTCGCAGCTGGTCCGTGGTAAGGCTGGCATACCTTGTTAAACCACCCAACTCCATCAAACCGTATCTCACACAATTGGTTGCCTGTCCTGCAGTGTTGAAACCCTCCAGCATTTCCTGTTCGAAAGCTGCTTGGCGCGCTGCAAGGATTTCATGATTCTCTTCCACAGTGCTTGTTTTTCCATTGTAATCATCTTTCTGGTTGCTTAACTCAGCTGCAAAATCGTAGTAATCTCCCAGTTGCATCTGCACCCGCTCCAAATCACTGCCAATTCCACGCACTGTTGTCTCAAGAGAAATCAACCGCTGTTCCAACCATCTCCATGTCTTCAATGCAAACTTTGGAAAACAACGTAATCACGCAAATTCTAAAAACCACCAATGTAAACATCCACCATGAATCATGTTTGGGCTCCTTGTTGCAACCTCACACTGGTTGGGCTACTGCCTCCAATCTTGCAGGCTCAAGACACCCAGTGATACCCATGGCTATGTTCATTCTCAAAATCGCCTTGGTGATCTGCTTCAGTTGTTTGGAATTCACCTTCTAAACCACAAACTCGTCTGCACCAAGCCTAGTGAAATCAATAATGTAGACCAATCCACATTCACACAGAAGGTAGAATAACCTTGCCCTGCTCAACGTCTTTCTACGCTGTGCTTGGTGTGCTGAGGGGGGGGACGCGGTCGCGAGTTGTGTCAACATCAAACCAAGCGTCATGAACATGTATACGCATAAACTGAACCAACTGTGACATCACTGTATACGCGGAAACTGAGCCAAAAACAACATCACCACATGAAAAACTGCAGCAACGAGAATGAACGAAATCACGAGTGTTGACATCCTGAATAATGAAAGAAAACGACGGTCCATCCCTTTTTCACCAAGGTGGTTTGTCACACGTATCAGATTCTTCGCAAAAAGATGTCATCACGACATCATGCCACACAAAGCTTCCAGAGCAACACAAAGAAAGTTGCACATCCACGGTTCCAAAGTTGCATGCCTGTAGTTGAAATTCCCCTCCAGTTGTAGTCTCTGCGTGGGCGACAGCCCAACTCCACACCAGGGTGGGTTGGGTGGGTACCCGAAATGTTCCCTGCAAAGCCAGATGCTCACGAAAAATAAACTGGATCTTCTTCTCAAACAACGTCAATGAGGGAAACTGTGTTGAACTGTTCAAATGAACCTGTTGTAAATTGTGAAGCACCAAAATAAACTTCCGAACAGTAAAGCATTCGACATCTCTCGTCCAAATGGCAAAGATCAGAAAATATTTGCAACTGCAAAGAAAACTGTTTTCACAACAGAACTTCAGCACCAACTGAAACGAAAGAAGGAAGTTGAAAACCTGAAACATCAGAGAAGACCTTGTTGTCAAAGTCGCCGGCAACCGACCAGTAATGTCAAAGTTAATACGTCACATGGACCAGTGTTGGCACATCTGTTCAACCCAATGTTGACAAGTCAGCCAACGCTGACCAAGAAGGTGCACACCCGTGCAAGAGACCCCACCCACCCACCCAGCACAACAAGCGTCGCATAGACCCACAGGGCAAGCCCAGTGAAGCCTACGCTGTGCTTGGTGTGCTGAGGGGGGGACGCGGTCGCGAGTTGTGTCAACATCAAACCAAGCGTCATGAACATGTATACGCATAAACTGAACCAACTGTGACATCACTGTATACGCGGAAACTGAACCACAAACAACATCACCACATGAAAAACTGCAGCAACGAGAATGAACGAAATCCTGAAAGAAAACGACGGTCCATCCCTTTTTCACCAAGGTGGTTTGTCACACGTATCAGATTCTTCGCAAAAAGATGTCATCACGACATCATGCCACACAAAGCTTCCAGAGCAACACAAAGAAAGTTGCACACCCACGGTTCCAAAGTTGCATGCCTGTAGTTGAAATTCCCCAACGTCAGCGGAGGGCATGCAACATGCCTGAATCACCAAGGAGACTTATCTTGCCTCTTTCTCTTTCGAGCCCCAGGCACAGCACTCGACTTTGCCTGGGCCCTCAACTCATCAAACTCAACCTTCGTATCCCATAAGGCATGTATAATCGGCGTGGGAATGTCAGCGTAGGACATGGGAATTTGCTTGGCCATGTCAACCTGTGTAAAAACGGAATTGGTGATGCCATCTGCAATAGTATTGAGCTCCCGGGGCCGCCACCGCAACCTGAGACAAAGCCGCCCCTTGGCAAGGAGAGACGATAGCTGAAGGTTCACAAGCATCAGGGGCCACCTCGTTGTCGTGAGTTCCAAGAAAGAAACTCATTGCTCCTGTTATCAGTACCTGCAGTAAAACAAAGCTCCACGGATTTTCGCACTCTGCACTGTTCCGTCCAACCAAAAGCCACCAATGCAGCCATGGACGCAAGAAGCTCTGCTGATGTGGAGGCCCATTGAGAACCCTTTCCCTCAGCAAACAAATAAAGACATCAAGCTTGGTGATGACAACTTGAAACCACCTCCCAGTGCCAACCTCGCAGCCCCCAAGCACCACCTTGTGGTCTGTGCATTTCGCATCCGTACGGAATTGTTCACCACTGACAAACTTTGGCATCGCTGCTGAAACCAAATATGACTCCGCCTGGAGCTCCGCAAGAATGTACTTGTCCGGCAGCTTGGCCACTGTGCTGGCACCAGTAGCAGCTGACCAAGCATAAAGAGGTGCCGTTTGTCAGCTGCCGACAGAATCCAGTCTCTCAACCAGTGACCACGTCTAATGGTCACACCGACCTCTTATTTCATCTGGAAGCCCACAAATTCCACAGAGAAGCCACCACGAAATTTGTGGTAGCCAAAAGGCGTGCCAACTACTTCCAACGCCAAGACCCAAACCCAAAGGTTGTGGAATTTCCTCAAACCCGTAAAGGCACCATGAAGATCATCCACATAGACCATGTGTAGAAACCAGGTTGTTGACATCAAGTGGCCCACAAACCGTCCAACCAGTGAAAAGAGCTTTGCCCACCAATAAGGCGCACTCGAAATGCCAAAGGCGCCACACTTGTTGATCCAAACAGTCTGTGAATCTGAGTCCGCCCTGCAAGCAAGAAACCCCCAATCTGAGGGCCGTATTTTCACCAGCCTTTATTTCCACATTAGCAAAACGCAGCACAAGCCCGGCAAGGACACAGATTTGATTTCTGGACAATCTTCTGACATGTTAGTCTGAACATGCAATGTCCATGTATATGTATATCTATATATAATTCGCCGCGCTATGTCGGGTTACGTCGTCGTTGCGCCAACAGGTTCAAGACATCGCAAAAAGGTCAGTCAAACGAACATGTACAACTGGCAGCAAAACTCGACACAAATGAATTCACATCGTGAAATGATAGAACATGCAACATGTGAACTGTTCCAAGTGATTCCAATCGGCAGCACCTTTTTCATCGAGGACAATGGGGAAAAGTCTCAGGATTGTATGCTGGACGCCCAAGGAGATAGGCTTTGGTTTCCAGTACGAGGCTACGCGTGAAACGTAGTTATGAAAAGAAATTAAAGGATTCAGAAAAAAGGGTGGGATCATGATTGGGTGGGAATTTTTTGTGAATCCTCATGAAAATGTTTGAGGAACCCTACCCACCCACACCTTGAATGGTAGAAGTTGCGGTAAGAAATAACTTGACATCAGGAAAGATTGATGCAAGTGACTCACCAAAAGATTTTTGGATTGATCACGTTGTGATGAATGACTGAATTGGCAAAAAATGTGTAAACATTTCGACATGCCAAAAAATAAAAGTCACACAAGTTTGTGATTTAAGAGTTGTCTGAAGATACATATGTCAGATTGAATTAGACAACTCTAGAGAAAATGCTAGGGGCTTGAGCAGCTTTTTTGTGAGCTTCAGCTTAATGAATAAGCAGCACAAAAATTTGCTTGCTTTGGAAATAAGGCTTTCATCTTCTTCGAAGAGTTTCAGCTTATTTCCACATTAGCAAAACGCAGCACAAGCCCGGCAAGGACACAGATTTGATTTCTGGACAATCTTCTGACATGTTAGTCTGAACATGCAATGTCCATGTATATGTATATCTATATATAATTCGCCGCGCTATGTCGGGTTACGTCGTCGTTGCGCCAACAGGTTCAAGACATCGCAAAAAGGTCAGTCAAACGAACATGTACAACTGGCAGCAAAACTCGACACAAATGAATTCACATCGTGAAATGATAGAACATGCAACATGTGAACTGTTCCAAGTGATTCCAATCGGCAGCACCTTTTTCATCGAGGACAATGGGGAAAAGTCTCAGGATTGTATGCTGGACGCCCAAGGAGATAGGCTTTGGTTTCCAGTACACCCGAAGCCACCCCCTCTTTCCTCAAAGTGTACTGGAACTTGGATCTTGGTTCTGCTGCAGTTCTTCAAAAGAGGGTCGCTAAAGTCCAAGGGTGAAGGCTTGTCAGAAGGGTTACTCGGTACTCGTCCGAACCATGACACGACTCTCAAGCGACTGTCATATTCGACAAATTTTTCAGCGAACAATTTTGCAAATCGGGTTGCTCCGACACCCTGGACAAGGCCGATCTGGCCGCATCGTTATCTAAATAGAATATCACAGGTGCTCCTGAAATGTATTTGCTCCAGGCGCAGATCGCTGAAGTGGAGGAAGGATTTCCAGTTCATAGATCGGATGTTGTGAATCGACCAAGGGTTTTTCTGTCAGTGTTCGAGATAGCTCTTCTCCAAAATATGATGTTACCACACCGCACGGGCTGATGAGTACACTACCCACCGTTGAGGGATGGTCGGATTCGGGTTCATGAGCTCCATCAGTGAAAATGACCCAAGCGTTGCACAAGGCTTTACTGATTTCCAAAGGTCGGCTGTCAACAAGCAAACCTTGCAAACGTGCCAGAGCCTCTCGCAATTCTCTTGGAGTTGGTCTTCATGAGTTGGCAGATTATATTCATCGTCTGTGCGTGGTGATATCTGCGCATTTAGCTCTTCCGATGACGTGCTGGCACCCTTGGCTGTGTGGCAGAAGCAGTAAGGCTTTCTGCGCCTGGCTAACTTCGTAGCTCGCAGAGATTGTGCAACTGTCTAAGATACAGCTTAACTGGCGGATTTGGCGGATGGCAGTTTCAAGGTCAGTGACCCTCTGAGTTGGGACGGATTGGATGCCATGGAGCTTCTGGCATGCCTTGTCGAGCAGTTTGGCGGCGGCATCGATTTCACTGGAAGTGACATCCAATGTGCGCTATCGCATTTGAAACCCGGAGAAAACTTGTTACACTTCCAGTGGCCCCAAAAGGTAATCCTGTCACTCCAAATAGTCCATGGCCTCCAGCCGGGTTCTTGACACAGACTTGCAAGAAATCGCGTGCCACTGGTCGACCCCAAACTGCTTGTAGGCTGAACACAAGTCAAACAATCCGCCCTTCATCTTGGAAGGTCACCAGGCTGGTGATCATCAAGCAAGGTGGCAAGGTTAGCGCAAAGTTCATCTACTGCTTGCACTCGAAGTCTTTCTCGCATGCCATAGGTGTGATTTATTCTGCTGACGCTAAAATCGTCAATCATCCTGATTTTGGACTTCTGTTGCAAACCAAAGCGCTTGGCAACAGAGCAGTTCTTCGATGAAGAGGCTGGCTTCAACCAACCCTTGTCAACTTCAGCCCACGTTTCGGCCCAGACATGGTCCGTAGTTTGGTCTGCAGGAGCTTCCTCAACTGACCTGATGACTCGAGCATTTATTCCAGGTGCCATCTTGACCAGCTGTTCTACTGAGAGCTGTGGACGCGGAACATCAGGATCGAATACTCCAGTTTTTGGCGCGCATCCAGTGAGCTTGAAACCTGATATTATATCATCAACAACTCTCTGGACATTGCAGATCGGTCAGAATTTCTTTGAGCAGCAGGAGGCGTTTCCCCTTGATGATCTTGCGCAAGTGTGGCATCTGTTGATGCAGTCTTTCTTCGTCTGCACGTGGTTCCAAGGAACGCTTCAACCATCTTTTCATAAAGGCACTTTTGCAACTTTTTTTCCGCCCAACGCCTTCATGGCTTTCGCCAGGTCGTTACACACGTTCAATCGCAGCAAAAAGATGAATTGTAAATTATCATGCAAGGCCGTCTGAACGTCGATAGCCTCAAAAGATCACTGGTAATGGACATATACACAGTCCAGTGAGCGGTCCCATCAAAATCCAAACCACAAACAAGGCAAACAAACAAAGAACACACCAAACCACAAAAAACAACAAAAACCACAAAGCACAGAGAAGTGGGATCGCTACCAGCTCTGAGAAATAAGATGCACGATGACATCTTGTGTGTCATCTTGAGTATGGCCACTGAAAAAGAAGCAAACCAAAGACAACACGGAACAAAACAAAGGGGCCATACAAGAGGGTGATAGAAGCAACAAAGCTCAATGCGGAAACCAGGGATCCCCCCAGCCAGGATCCCAGAGATCACAGAGAGCAGCCATTCAGGCATAACGTTCACCCAGGCACTTCGAAGCAAACAACGACGACGCCGTGTCGCAACGAGATTTTTTTCCCCTCGAGTATGGCCGATGTCGCACTGTGGCTCGGTCCTTACATGAGCATAAGCAGTAAAACGTCAATTTGTACAAGGACCTAAAGAGTCCGGAAATGCTGGCAAATCACAACAAACCAACCAACACACAGACCAGCCAGACGACCCGCAAATCCCCCAGCCAGACTTGCGTTTCGCCAAGAGAAGCAACAAACCAAACACACAAAAGGGGCAGGAGCCCAAACACAAACACCCACAAAAAAGATTTGCCACAGGACACAGTGGTTTGACCACTGTATCACTCTCAAAAACATGCACAAATCAATTAAGAACCACGACATTCAGGAAAACATGAAGGCCTAGACAGTTTGTCTGTCTGTCTGCTTTGGCATAGATGTGCCGAAGCTGTACATGAGCACGGGGCTACAAAGGTGCCTCTCTCAGCGTCCTCTCAGATCAGCTTGTCCAGAAAGCCTCCATGGACGGAATCACCATCATCTATTTTCCGTGAGCAAGAAAGTCGTGGTGGTCACTGTACCAGGTACCCCCCCTAGTAGGGGGGGCGGACGGTAGTGGTGCACAGGAAGCTTCGCAAGCCAGTGAAAAACTTCCATACAGCCTTCGTAAATCTTGTAGTGCAGGGCCCCTAATTTCATAGGGGAGAAGTGTAAGCCTGCAAAGTGATAGAGCTCAGCCTGCGGCACTCTCAGCTATAGGCAGCGCTCACATAGCGAAAAGCATGCAAAAATATCTTCTGTCGTGCAGATAGCATGAAGCCAGAAAATTCAATGACTCCACGCTTGGACAGTGAACGCAAGCCGAAATTGGACATGACTGCAAAGCAGCAGTTTCGCCATACCAGCTTGACATTCGACAACGTAGTTCTAGTTGTTGCAGGTTCGTTAAGCGTGCCAACCGCAGAACTGTTCAAGACATTTCAGGATGTCATCGTCCCTGAAAGACCTGCAGTGCATTGCAGTATGCAAAGAAGACGTTTGTAGTGCATCCAAACCCGTACCACTACTCACCCGCAGAGTAGTCAGGCCACAGAGTCACTAATGCTCGTCCACAAGCCAACGAACCATGCAGGCAGACTTGTGCTGCACGCGGGCGCCCCAGGTAGTCCTACAGGGAGCGCCACTGGATTGCTCCAGTGAGACTCACTGCAGCGCAGCCTGGTCCATGGCTTCGGCCGGCTACCTACCGCCCCTCTCAGATAGACAAACCGACCCCATAGAGTCACCGGACTAAGGACACCCAATACAAACTCAGACGAGACAAACGAATTCAGGTAGAAACCTCCCCCGGAGGAGGGCCAATCAAAGAAAGAGGGGCAAAAACAGGGGCCCTCGGGGGCGCCAAAAGATTCCAGTCCTTAGTCACCTTAGTGAGCACTGTTGTTTCCTTGTCACTAAAACAACATCAATAAAAAGCGAATGCACACCAAACTAAACACAAAAACACTCTCGCGACACTCTGAGCTCCAGACGTCACACGCCTAAGTGAGGGCAGGGGAGATTGCGTGAAGAGACGGAAGGTACCAAAAAGCAAAGAAACAACACACAACCACAACAGGAGCGAGAGAGGGAGCGCCGGGGAGGCAGAAGAGGACAGGAGTGGAGTATGCCACACTAACCACCAAGAGGGGCAGAAGTGTGGCTTAGCGGTGTCCAATGGGGGACCTGGATCATCAGCAGATGAATACCTCAGCGTAGGAGTACTGAGCACCCCAACAACAC
The DNA here is from genome assembly GCA_947184155.2 of Cladocopium goreaui. Taxonomy (NCBI): domain Eukaryota; class Dinophyceae; order Suessiales; family Symbiodiniaceae; genus Cladocopium; species Cladocopium goreaui. The sequence goes on along the minus strand of CAMXCT020000038.1, from coordinate 23,006 downwards.
ATGCACCATGGTGTAGAGGGTAAAGCGCACCCCACACAGGGCCAAAGGCCTTTGCTGCCATGATACAAAATGAAGTGAGGACGACAGAGCACCACCACACCCCCAGCAGTAAGGCAAGGGAACCAGGCCGTCACAAGAGCAACCAGATACCCGGAGGAAGGGACCAGCAAAAAACACTGGGCCAGGGCCCCACAAGGGACCAACCACAGGGGGGAGGGAAGCAAAAACCGGCAGGGAAGGGGAGCCGACAACAGCCAAGCAAAGGACAAACGCAAAGAAACCCCACCACACACAGAGAGGCGCACAACGGCCACGGGAAATGCACCCGCAACAGCACAGGCAGAAACACCAACACCACAAACACACCACCAAACAAAAAGGGGGCCACGCACGAGAGGAAGCGAAACAAAAGACCAAGGACACAAGACGGCAGGGAGAGCACAGCCCCAATCAAGACCGCACCAAAACAACTTGCCAAACTAAAAAACGGGGGGCCAGGAGGGACGGAACCCCACGGAGGCACGCAAAAAGACCCCCACCACACCGCAGCCAGTGGGAGCAAATCGCAACGTGGTGCCGAAGGACAAAGGGCACAGGAGACAAAACGGCAAAAGCGAGACAACAAAACCGAGTGAAAAGGAGAAGGAAGGGGAGGGTCGCTACGTCAAACTCCGTGATCTGCTCGGAGAGTGTCAGTCCAGCTGTTCCCAATTGCAAAGGAGACAGGATTAGTCCTCTCTTCCCCTGCGGCATGAAGCCGCAGTTCATTGCATTTGGCCTGAAAGGCAACCCTGTCAGTCTCTTGCGTTTTCCTATGCAATCGCCTATCGGGAAAAACCCTTTCTTGCACATGTTGCCTAAGCGTCGCTTCTGGCACATAGTGGGCTGGTCGCTGAAAGAGCACCCTACTCGCCAATCTCGTGGTGCGATTGACTTCCCAGTGGGTAAACATATGACGATGCTGCATTTGCTGCTTGAGTTGTGCAACACACTGGTGGAAGCTTTTGGTCGTGTGCCACAATCTGAGGAGGCTATAGTTTGACGGCCAATCTAGTGGGCACAGAGTTGCTGTCTGTTCCACTTTTCTGGAGTCAGTCCTGTTGGGGATGGTATGATGACTTCCAAGTTGACTCTTGTGGGTCCAGTGGGTTGCAGACCCATCATGGTGTAGGGTTCCACTACGCCCATTGTGTACCCACGAATGAGTTCCGTCAAACAAGCGCCAAGTTCAGTCCAGGGGCATTCTTGTCGGTGAACTTGACTGCCTGTAGCACTTGGTCAACCGCATCCCTTTGCAGTCCTTCGAACTCTCGATGAGGACACACAATGGCACAATGGCAACTTCTTGCAGGAGTTGTATGGAGCCACCTTCTTCCCCAATGAAGCACGGTGCAATCTTGCTGGCCCAGCTTGCAGGAAACCACGCCAGGAGGGCCGAGACTCCGCTGACAAGATCTATACCATGGTGGCGCCGAGAGTGGGGCCGGTTGGTGACCACAACTTTCACGGGGCCACTGGGGGCACGTTCTCGGTTCACGTCTGCACTCTCCGTGGCTGCTCCGATTAGATCGGAGAGAATTGGACGAAACCAATACGTGGCATACAGGAGGCATTCAGTCTCTGGGGTCGCCACGGACTCCGCTCGTCGAGTCAGCGAGCAGATGTACTGCGCAAGCTTTTCTGCAAGCCGGAGCGTGAAATTGCGGGCTACTTGCTTAAATACTTCTTCTACTTTTTTGTGGTCGGCGCCCGTTGCCGGATTCGAACCACCACCAGCAGTCTGTCAGCGCTGGCAAGACCAACGCCACACCAACTGAGCCATCGGGTCGCCTCGCAAAAACTTCTTCTACTGTATCGATCGCATCCCTCAGCCACAATTCAGCTGCAATAGACATGAAGAGGCGGGCAAACTTGTCTTGTATGGACGTCAAAGAGATGGGAAGTTTCGCCTGCAGCCACAGGTATGGGAGAGCACCCAGGTTATCAGGTTGGAAGAAAATGTTGGCTGGAGGTTGAGAACTACTCATCATGGTTTCCAGCTTGTCAGCAGCACCTGCGATTTCCATTTCCGTGGGATCGTCAGGTGCGTCTGGGATTGGCGGGCACCATGGTTCTTCAGGAGGAAGATCCGCCTCTTCAGCTTCCGCCTCCACCTCAGATTCACCGTCAGTGGTAGCTCGCTCTTCGTCCGACGAGGGATCTTCGACAGTCTCACCCGCCCCTTCAGGGCCTGCCAAAGGACTCGCTCTCAGGTGAATTTGCAGGGCGGGAGCCTGCAGCAGCAGTGGTTGTAGTCGGTGAGCATCAATAATGGATGCCCGGTATGAGTAAGATCCTCCGGTCCTTGGTGGCCTGATGAAAGTATATCTTGTTGCCCCGAAGCCGGTGGACAAGAACCGGAGATCCATTGTGGGAACGCCGTGTCGCAACGAGAGTGGTGAAAAACTAATAAAAGGTGAAACAGGAGGTGAGACATGATCTAATGTGAGAAAGACAGCAGTAGCCACGGCATTCAGGGCGCACTCAGAGTCCGCTCAGTAGTTCTTTTCCAAGCATCTCATCATCGGGCACACAGCTCTGATGGAATTACATGGTGAGCTTGGGAGACGGCATCTCTCGTTCTGGAGCAGTGTACAAGCTATCAATCAACAAATGCATGCGTTGCAATCAATTGTATTCGATGCGATCGAGTTGACACTGGTTGCTAGCTCACCCGCATTGGTACAGACTTGCGAGCGTTCAATTCTTTTGACAGGGACCAGTTCTATCATCGAAATGTTCAGCAGAGGTTCTGGACGGACAACTTGTGTCAGCTGTGTTGAGGTCCTCTGTAGGGTGGGGTTGCACACTCGCTAGTATTATAAGCTGTAGCTGTCGGCTTATAACTGCACGTTCTGTTACATTGGCTCGGGCTTCTACACGGATGCGTAGACTGTTTAGGCAACAGCAAGCCGTGCGTATGGCTCTGCAATCTTGTTCGTTGATTACGCCTGCAAGGAGTTCTGTTTGCTGCAATGAGGCATAAGTTGCTTCCAGTGTCTGCTGGGTATGCGACAATTTGCAAACGTAGTCTTGTAGGAGGAGAAGATCTTGTGCATCATTAGGACTCTGGAGTTCTTGAGGCACGCATGCTAGTTCGCTCAGACGCCAGGAGGTATTGCTCGAGCAGCCCCCAACGCCAAACGATCTCGACAACTCCTCCTAGCCAAAAAGCATGGGCTACGAAGTGACCGCAATTATTATATGCCATGCAACTTAGCAGATGCAATGATTCGGCTGTTTGAAGGCTCATCCAATGAAGGTCTGTCCACCCTCAGCCAAATCCTCCGTCGAGGCCAGCACACATTGGGTCAGCTGTGGACAAATCAACTCTCGCCACAATCTACCGCAGATCTGGAGGCGGCCAATGCTGTCCTCCCCGGCCTGAGAGCACAATTTGAAGCAGCCCAGCCACATGAGCAAATGCAACTCCCCACAATCGTGGACACCGAACTACTGGCAGGCACAACAGTCAACTTTCCACGGTCTCTGGTACGCCTTGCCTGGATTTTGCAACATGCAGCGACCCTCCTACCCATGGCTGGTGACATACAAGCAGTGCTAAACGCCCATACCGCAGGAGTGAGCGACATCCATGCATGGGGATTGATGCTCCCATCTAGCTCAAGAGTTAGCCCTGTGACATATCATTCAGTAGTAGCAGTCAGATACCCTGATCTTTGTAGACTCATTAACGACATGTGGGAACTGGGAAGCTTTGCCTCCGGAGGACTCCCAGACAGACCGCCAGGGTTCCAGTTCGTACTTTGGGACACCAACGCTAGAATCAATGGGCTAGTAGCAACAGACCTGGAGACGCTCGTGTCAGAAGTGCTCTCCCCTTTTCCCAGGAATGCCGGGTTCGCCGATGGGCTGTTCGTCATGACCACTGCCACAGATCACAAGAACAACCTCAACCGTTCAGTGCTCAAAAAAGATTATGCCCGCACGCTCCGCGTAGAAACAATAGCCAACTCAGCAGGAGGAACAGCACAGGTAGCAATCGTAGCCCAGCCGAGTATTGGATTCCTGAACACGAAGTATTACTCCAACGGCTCCCCCACGGAAGATACGGAAGACTGCCTTGGCCGAATCACTGTAGGACTCACCCGCTCAAAATCCTTAACCGTATTGGTCTCCCCACTGGACATGATGGGACTTATGGGCATGGCGCAAGTTGTCGCAACCATTGCATATGGCATCCGAGGCCTTCGAAGAGGAGACACGACATGGGATTGGCCTGACTTCAATGCCAACCCAGAACAGGAAAATCTTGCACAGATGAGCAGATGGTCTCTGAACTCAACACCCACATGGGAATTCCCACCCCTCGCAATCGCCAACCAATACCATGACCAACAGACCAATGAGGTAAAGCGAGCGCGATATCGTTTGATATTGGTAAGAGGGTCGGACCTTGCGTGGCTAAACAGAGATCGCCTCCAAGAATTCAAGGCAGGGCTAGCTGCGGAACACAAATGGATTCCTATGCAAAATCTCCCGTTCCCGGAGGTTATCCTGTATGCCTACGCAGCTGATCGCACGCCCTTTCCCACCTGTGTATGCCTGCCCTCAGGATTGTACAAGGCGCGTACTGGACAGATAGTGGCACAGACCGGTCCGGAACAGGAAAGCCTACCTTTGTCAGGTTGTACTTCTTTGATGGATGGCGGGTACACCCAACGCTACCAATTCCCAGCAATTTACCACGCACCAAAGAAGCGCCAGTCCGAGATATCACTCATGCCACACCCTCATCTAGTACGGAACCAACCCGGTCGCCAGAAGAAGAAGCGAGAGATATCCTGGCGGCAGCTGCCAAGAATCAGGCGGAAGATGGGCCAAATACAAGACGAGCAGCGGTCCGCGCATGTAAGTACCTAAGAGCCATGGACAAGAAGTGCATAAAGCAGCCCGCATCCACACACAAATGAGCAAAGCACAGCAGGGTTAACCGCAGATTATCGCCCACAAGGAGGAGAGCTCCCAGTAATATCGCCAGATTTTTTTTCCGTCCAACGCCTTCATGGCTTCCGCCAGGTCGTTCAACATGTTCAATTGCATGTTGCAAACTCGTGTTAATTAGCTGATGAATTGTAATTCTCATGCAGGGCTGTCAACTTGTCGATAGCCACAAAAGTGCTGGTAGTGGACCTGTACGCAGTCCAGCGAGCTGTCCCAGCAAGAAATCCCAGTAATAGTAATCCAAGTAATACCAGTAATATCGCCAGAACTGACTTCCGAGCTGCTGCATTGCCTATCCACGCTACCCGACCAATGGCCTCTGGCTAAGATCACGATAGATATGGAAAAACCAAGCCAGTGGGTCTCCAAATTGTGCCGGCTCTACTTCGCTGACGAATACGCCAGACAGACAGTCGGGGCACCCTCGGCGTCACAGTCCCAGATCTGGAACGCTCAGTTTCTCACTGTTTTTGTACCTGCATGGATGATCCCTCCTATATACCAGCCTGCGCAGGGAAAGTATAAAAAACGCAAGTTCCGCCAGTCCAAATAGGTGTCCAGTCGGTCCGCCCCACCTGTTTCTTGACGTCGCGGACTACCGGTGGCGGTTCGATTCCCCGCTGGTCCGCAGGTAAGCCTCAAGTGTGGTGACCAGGCGAAGCCGATTGGCGCCGTCCACAAAAAAGATTCGCCCCACCTGGTTCGAAGACCTCGCGGTCCCCAAAGGACCTGCATTCCAAGCGGACCAAGGGCCGTCCAACCGCTACATGGCCTTAAACTGGTTATTAAAGAAGAGGTGCTACCGATGAAAGACCAACCAAGGCCGTGTGGAACCGGAAATACATGGAACCGAAGACAGGATACACACTGCAGCAACTGTGGGCTGACTTAGAACCGGCCATTGGGCGCAAATCATCTCCGTCTTCTGATGTCAAGGAAGGTGACATGCACCTTGGCACAATTTTTTTTTTTCCTCGAGTGCGGCCGAAGATGCGCTAAAGGCACGGTCCTTACGTGAGTATGAGCAAAAAAGGATATTGTACAAGGACAATGCATGTCCATTAAGCTGGCAAATCGATAAAGCAACAAAAAAAGACCAACACACCAAACACGACGACCCGCAAATCCCCCAGCCAGACTTGCGTTTCGCCGAAGCAAAAGCGAAGCAACAGCAAAGGCCAAAAACAAACCAACAAAAAACGGGGCCAGAGCCCGAACACAAACAATCATCATCGATTTGCAGCGGGATGCAGTGGCATTGTCCACCGCATCACTTTCAAAAACATGCCAAACGAATTAAGCATCACGGCCATCGGATAAACATGGAGGCCTTTGTTTGTATGTTGACGCAGGATTGTGCTACACTGTACAGACCAACAAGCTAGCATCTACGCCACTCTCAGGATCATCTTCACTCAAGTCGTCAATGGGCCTCAATAACAAGAGTCATCACAGTATCTCTGTCAGCGGCAACAACGAGGCCGTCATGATGCAAATCAAATCCCCCCCCAGTAGGGGGGAGAAATGTGATGGCATGCGAGAAGCAGCAATCGCCAGAGGCTGGCTTCTAAAATACCATCGAAGAAAATCCAGCATGCCCCTAATGTCATAGGGGAGGATCCAAATACAAAAATCAGGCTGATTGATCTCAGTCACGTAAGCACCTGGGCCAAATTCGCAGGTCTGAGAAATATGCAAAAAATGTTGTCAATGTGCAGTAAGGATGAAGCCAGGTGGCGACGATCCAACTCGTAAAAGCAAAGTTGTCTTCGCAACTTTCAGCATACTGGTGCTGTCGTAAGCAGCGTAACTTCTCTTGGTTAGGTTCGCGAGGTATGCAAACTACAGAACTGTTCAAGACATTCCAGGATGTCATCGTCCCTGAAAGACCTGCAGCGCATTGTAGTATGCCCAGAAGAGGATCGTAGCGAAACCGAGTCTGAAATGCCACTCACCCACAGAATAGGCAGACTGCCGTTTCATCATCATCCATCCACCAGTGTACGAACCATGTAGGCAGGCTTGTGCTGCACGCGGGCGCTCCAGGCCGTCCTGCAGGGAGCACCACTGGAATGCACCAGTGAAGCTCACTGCAACACAGTCTGGTCCATGGCATCTGCCGGCTACCTACCGCCCCTCTCGGAGAGATGCAGTGACAAAAGTAGAGTACCCAGCCAGGTGACGTACCACAGAGACCCAGTCAAACAAAAAGGACGAATTCAAAGCAAAAAGATCAAGAGGCCCCAGAAAGAAGGAAGATCAAGCCAGCAAGAAGGGCAGCCCTAGAGGAATGGGAACGCACTCTATGCGAGAACAAGACAGTGCGATCCTTGCACAGATGCAAGCCGGCGACCGGCTCTCATCAAAAAAGATGGCGGCGAAATGCTTATTGCCATTGTCCTTGACAGGCCACTCGCGGAAGCCAAGGTATTAGCGGACGACCCTGCAGCTTTCACTCCAGAAATGACCAAGATTCTGCTCGAAAAGCAAAGTCATCCATTTATTGCGCAAATGATCAAGCTAGCAGGAAGCAGTGACCACCTCCCTCACACAGCGCAGCCAGCAGCGCCGGCAGCCATGAACACCTCAGCGCCGGTACGCCCATGCAGTTCCAGTAATCGCAAACGACAACGTGGGGTACCCACGGTTGCCGCACACGACGCTTGACGGCTGGGGTTCCCATGGTTGACTAGTTCTTAGATGACCCAGGACACCCCATTTACTCTCAGCAAACTAACTTTGCAGAAGCTAGCCGGAATCATAAGGAGGAGAGAGGAAGAGGGGGGGAGGGCTACAGTAACAATCAACCGAGCTACTAATTTAATCTAACAACTGGTAGCGTAGGACGATGTTAAAGTACATCAAGCCATGGCGCCCGTTGCTGTTTTGCTCAGCTCAGCCACTGCTTTCACTGCTCGAATGCCGTCTGATCACATGGAGGATGCAGCTCAACCAAGTGAATTGGCGTGCCTTCCTCGAGAATTTCAGAGTCACAAGACTACTGTACAAGCAACAAGTTGGGACGGACAGGGAGAAAAAGGCATGTGTTAAGCCAACACTCATGCTCATGCTAGAGCGTCGCAAATCTGCTTGCAAAACTTCCGCGGTCAGCAACAAAATTCTCCGATGGCTGACCCCACTTTTGGGTCCAAATCTGGACCCCACAACGGGGCCCAAGCGAAGACCCATGAGAAGAAATTAAAATAGGATCCAATTCTGGACCCCATTTTGGGGTCGAGATTTGGGCCCAAAAATGGGGTCAGCCATCGGAGAATTTTGCTGCTGCCCGCAAATGTTTTGCAAGCGGGTTTGCGAACCAGCAGCATGAACATGAATGTCAACACAAACCGTTTTCTTCTTATGCGTCCCAAGTTCTACAGCTGCAGACAGAGAGATTCACCTGAAGCTGTCTGAAAAGACACGAGCGGGCTTACCGCTTGGGCCGTCTGGCGAACTCCCCCTTGATGTCCATGTTGAAGCTGTCTTGGAGATGCCAGCCATCATGTGGCTCCTGATGCAGAAACCAAAGACCAATGCAGCGGTGGACAAAACACCGGCTCCTGTCAACCCTCAGCCGAAGCCAAAGAACAAGCCATGGTCACCACCGAAAGGTGGCAAGTTTGACAAGAAGAACCGACGCTTGTCGAAGACACCAATGCCAGCTCAGCTACGAGGAGGTACTCCGGTAGATGATCAATTTCTAACATAGTTAGACATTTCATTATTTTAAATTTTTGAGATCGGAAATTCATTTTTATTTCCGTTGCCATGGCTCAAGAAATTCAAACCAACCTGATTCCTCATTTGTATTCGTGCTTGTCATTTTTCTGGCGCTATGCGTGACAATGGTGATGATGCGTTTGGAAATCCGCTTGATAGAACTGACCGTCCTATTCATGTTTCTCCACCTTCTTCTACAGCTTTGACTTCCTCTACTTCGACGGTACATATTTCATCTCCGGTGCCTACTACTTCTACATCTTCGACACCTTTGGACAACTTTCTTCAAGCTGTCAATCAAGCTCTCAATTCTGGATTGTCGAAACAAACGCTGATTGCAAACATCCATTTGATCTCAGATGAACGAGTTGAATCTACAGAGCCTTCTTTCAGTGACGATTTCTCACAATGAATCTCTGTAATCAATTGATTGATTGATTAGTCGATTGACTTCAATTCCAGAGATTTGACCTCTTGACATTTCTCCCTCTTCCCACTTGATCGATTGATCTGTCAGTTGACCGTTGGGACATGAGGTTGAAACAATGCTGCGATAAAAAAAATCTTAATGCCATCAGTGTTTTGATTCTCTTTCATTCATTCATTCAACTTCCAACATTCTTAAAGGTACATGCATGGTACTGTTTCCTGTGCCTCTTTTTACCACCGCTGCCGTTTCTCAAATTTTCATTTTACCGCAGCCATTTGATTTGAACGTTCCAATCTCAATGTACCATTATGACATCATTTCGATTCATCTTTCAATGCATTCTCATTTTCATTTTTGGACAGTGCAACAGTTTCACATGGATTCTCCTTCCTCTTTTCCATTCGAAATTCTTTATGCAATACACTTTCTTCTTGCTCTGTCAGGTTCATGTCGATCATTGCGTTTGACTTCATCGACAAGTTCTTTCAGGACACCTTGTTGCGATTGCAATCCACCCCACTCAATCAATTGATTGCTCAGACTGTCAAGCTTGCTTTTTCTTGTTCAGTCGTTCATGGTCAGTTGATCATTCATTTCACAATTGTGATTTATTGCACATTCAAACCCAAGCCTTGAGGCTCAATTTCCATTTCCCGCTGTCTTCATATTTCCATATTTTCAGCCATTTTGCGCTGCTGTGTGCTGTGGATCATCCCAGCCAAATTTAATTCTCAATTCTTCATTGTGGACGACCTCGCATCGCCCTTTTGATTTTTCTGTGAATTTTCTGCAATTCCATCAATTCGAATTCCTTTCAATTCAATTCAATTCAATTTTTTCGGCAGACCCATCTGGATCAGATTTGATCAGACATTCATTCATTGAAGAGGTGGACGCGGTCCCAAGACAAATTCTGTCTTCCTGGCACTCCATTTGGAGATTGACAGCTCAATGGAGCCATTACCTCCTCCGTTGATCCCACCGCCGCGTACACCCCCTTCCCCTCCGGGGTTGAGCCGCTTAGGCAATTCAACAATACAGCAGGTGACTGCAAAAGCTTGGCGATTTTGCCACAGCACTACAGAGAAATTCTTCAAACTCATCATGCTTCCTGCTCACTGGGGGGAATTACTATGTTCCACTACACCTGCAGTGACTATTCCACAATGGTTGGAGACAGGCGGAAGTGCTCGTGCATCGTTTTTTTTTCCGTCCAACGCCGTATGGCTTTCGCCAGGTCGTTCAACATGTTTCCAATCATGTTGCATGTGAGATTAATTCATTCACGCAGGGGCCAAGCTGTAGGGCCGCAACCGTCAACTGGTAGAGGACCGATACATAGTCCTATTCCCTTGTCACGTTCACAAAAACAAGAACCGAAACACAGAGAACCAAAAGCAAAACAACACAAAAAACAAGCACAAGCAAAAACAAACCACACAAAACACAAACAAAAAAACACACAACCACACACCAGTGACGTGACAGGTTCCAGTTATGGGTGAAAAAGATCTGTTGAGGCAGGAGGTGATAGCTTAGTATCATCTCGGCGCATGCAGATGACAACTTATGTGTCATGTTACGCAGGCCCATAACACAAGACAGCAACGGAAAAACCACAAACACGCCATGGGCCACTTGAAGGGTGTAGGAAGCAACAAAGCTCAATGCGGAAACCAGGGATCCCCCCAGCCAGGATCCCCGAGATCACAAAGAGCAGCCTTCACGGCATGACATTCACCCTGACACTTTGAAGCAAACACCGACAAAGCTGGGTCACAACAAAGTGGTGAGAAAAACTACCGCAGTGAAACAGGAGAGTGAAACATGATCTAAGGTGAAAAAGACATCGAGGCTACGGCACTCAGGGCACACTCAGAGTCCGCTCAGAACTGCTTTTCCAATCATCATATTGCATCAAAATTGGTTCCGGTAGGCATCATTGTGCTAGTGCTCTTGCAACTCGTCTTCATGGTATGGGAGATTGTACTCGTCATCAGTGCGTGGTGATATCTGTGCATTGAGTTCTTCGGACGAGGTGCTGGCTCCCTTGGCTGTATGGTGAAGCTGTAGTATGGCTTTCTGTGCCTGGGTTACTTCGTAACTGGCAGATATGGTACAGCTATCCAAGATACAGCCAATTTGACGGAGTTGGCGTATAGCCGCCTCAAGGTCATTCACTCTCTGGGATGGGATGTTTTGGATTCCTTGAAGCTTCTGTCGGGCCTTCTCTAGAAGTTTGGTGGCATCATCGACTTCACTGGTAGTGACCTGGCAGAGGGTCAGTTGAGTGATGGACTGTGCAAGACGATGGACAGCGGCGTCTTTGATAGGAGTCGGTCGCTCCATTCCAACGGACAAAGTTGTCTACAGGTTTGTAGGTGGACTAAGGCTTCAGGGTATTCAACTGGTGCTCACCGTATTGCCACCTTGGTCGAGAACGGGCATGTGGAGGTGTGGTGAAGATCATTGGCCGGTCGAAAAATTGGTTGAGCGAAGGTCAAACGGCGACGGGCACCATGGCTAGATGTACTTTGACATCGCACTACACTACCATGCAATAATTAAGGTAGAACAACCCGAACAAAACAACTTAAAAACCCAGAAAAGGATTATTATAACCGCCCCCCACCGCCTCCCGTCCCATACTGGCTCCGGCATGCTGACAGCAAAGGTAGTCGCAGCGGGCAGTAATCAACCATGAGTACCCCATGGTGACAATGCCGCTTAACCTAGGTCAAGTTACAGGCTGAATGCATGGATGGGAAACTTGGGTACTCTGCGTCACCTCATGTGGCTTACTGGAACTGCTCGTGTGAGGTGGTGCGAGGTTCTCCACTGCTACTAGCACCACTGGCTGCAGCAGTGGCGGGGGGTGGATCACTGCTCTCCGCTGGTTTCATCATTTGGGCGATGAGCGGGTGGGTTTGCTTGTCACGCAGGATCCGCGTCATTTCGCGAGTGAATGCCGCAGGGTCATCAACCAGTTCCTTCGCTTCCGCCAGTGGCCTGTCAAGGGCAATGGCAATGAGCATTTCGCCACAATCTTTGTGGATTATAGTTGGTCGGCCGGCTTGTATCTCGGCGAGGATTGCCACTGCCTTGTTTTCTCACAAAGTGCGTTCCCATTCCTCCAGAGCTCTTTGCGCTAGGGTGTCAGTCTGCGGTGGGGCTTTCAGGGCAGCTGGTGTCCCTAACGCTCGTAGGAAGGGGCTATCAGGAGGAATGGGGGATGGGAAACGCTGAATGGCCGCTACGGCACGTTGGACGTCATTTGTTTGTACATCATATGACGTGGTCGTTTTCTTGCTTATGGCAGGCTCGGAGTCAGCCCATAGTTGCTCCAGTGTATATCCTGGTTTCGGTTCCATATACTTTCGGTTCCACACTGCATGATGGGACCATTGAGGCGCGTCATGGTTGATTTCCACTGAATCCCTTTTCATGTCATATTCTTTGAGCATATCATCTAATTCTTGTAAGCTAGCAGCTCTGTGAATACAACATTGTCTGACAGCGCCATCGATGTGGAGTGGCCATCCCACGGGCATGTGGGAGTCTTCCAGGAGTCCGTCACCATTTTGCTCTATGATTGTACCCAACATGGGGACATCAATAGTTGCTTTGAGGCTGACTTGAGCACGTTTGCACTTCCATGTGTCAGGTGCTAAGAGGCCTCTGCCAGCCAACAGCTCGAGCGACGGGAATTGTGGTTGGTCAGTCGCTGGTAACACCTCTTCTTTGATGACTAACTTCAGCCCATGTAGTGGCTGGGGTTGCTCCTTTTGAGGGTCTTGAGGTGACTGAGATGTAGTGTCCTTGGGTGTTGTGTCTTCAAACCAGGTGGGACGGACTGACTGGACTCCTATGGGACTTGCAGAACTCGCAGTTTTAATGCTTTCTCTGCGCAGGCTATGGTAGACGGGCGGGATCATCCATGCCGGCACAAAGACTGTGATAAACTGCACATTCCAAATGACCTGCAAATTCTGCGGCTTGACTTCAGGCGTGATACATCTTACCTGACCATCGATCACTCTGGTGTATGATTCAGAGCGGTCGAAGGATGCTGTGACTTTCAGGCCTAGATACAGTTCTCTAAACCAGTATTCCTTGAGCATCATAAAGGAAAGGTGAGGTGCCCTCACTTCCAATACGTGCGAGGCTGGCATTAGAAGAGTGACCATCCATTCAGCTAAGAATTCAATCATTTTGGCTTCGAGTTTGGGGAGGATGGCTTGAACTGCTCGTAGTGCACCCGCGATGTCCGGGACATGCCTACGTGAGGGCAATCCAACTGTTCGCTTGGCATACTCGTCAGCAAAGTAAAGTCTGCACAACTTTGAGACCCACTGGCTCGGTTTCTCCATGTCTATGGTGATCTTAGCCAGGGGCCATGGGTCTGGGAGCGTGGATAAACAATGCAATAATTCGGAGGTTAGGTCTGCTGAGATGACTGGGAGGGCTTCTCCTTGCGGGCGATAGTCAACTGCAGGTCCTACCGTGCCTTTGCTTTTTTGCGTGTGGGTGCGGGCGGCACTATGCACGGCTTGGATGGTGGTCTCATATTGGCTGACCATGGCTCTTAAGTACTTGCATGCGCGGACAGCTGCTCTTCTTGTGTTTGGCCCATCTTCGGGCTGGTTCTTGGCAGCTACTGCAAGGATGTCTCTCGCCTCTTCTTCTGGCGACCGTTTGGGTTCCGTATCAGGTGCAGGTGCATTGAGAGCGGTACCTTGGACTGGCGCCTCTTTTGCGCGTGGCAAGTGGTCTGGGATTGGCAACTTCGGGTGTAATCGCCATCCATCAAAGAAGTATATGCCAGGCAGGGAGAGGATCTCCTGTTCTGGGCCCGTCTGTGCTACTATGTGCCCGGTGCGTGCTTTGTACAGTCCTGAGGGTAGGCACACGTAGGTGGGAAAGGGTGTGCGATCAGCAGCGTAGGCATATAGGACAACTTCAGAGGAAGGGAGATTTTGCTCGGGGAGCCACTTGTGTTGAGTTCGTAAGCCTGCTTTAACTTCTTGGAAGCGCTCCCTGTTTAGCCATCGAAGGTCTGACCCTCGCACCAATATCAGACGGTATCTTGCTCGCTTCACTTCGTCAGCTTGCTGATCGTAGTATTGATTGGCGATTGCAAGGGGAGGGAACTCCCAGGTTGGTGCCGAATTCAGTGACCATCGGCTTAACTGTGCGAGATTCTCTTGAACTGGGTCAGGGTCAAAGTCTGGCCATCTCCATGTCGTTTCTCCTCTCCGGAGGCCCCGGATGCCGTATGCAATTGTGGCAATCACCTGCGCCATGCCCATGAGCCCCATCATGTCCAGCGGAGAGACAAGCAAGGTTAACGATTTGGACCGGGTGAGCCCTACAGTGATTCTGCCAAGGCAGTCTTCAGTATCTTCTGTAGGAGAGCCATTGGAGTAGTATTTAGTGTTGAGAAATCCAATACTGGGCTGAGCTACGATTGATACCTGTGCTGTTCCTCCTGCTGAATTGGCTATTGTTTCGACACGCAGGGTGCGAACATAATCCCTTTTGAGCACGGAGCGGTTCAAGTTGTTCTTGTGATCAGTTGCTGTGGTCATTATAAAAAGTCCATCTGCAAATCCAGCATTGTGAGGGAAGGGGGTGAGTACCTCTGACACAAGAGTCTCTAAATCTGTCGCTACCAACCCGTTAATCCTAGCATTCGTATCCCAAAGCACTAATTGGAACCCTGGTGGCTTGTCGGGAAGTCCTCCCGAGGCAAAACTTCCCAGTTCCCATAGGCCATTGATCTGCCTGCAAAGATCGGGATATCTCACCGCAACCACAGCATGGTATGTCACAGGACTAACCCTGGAGCTGGAGGGAAGCATCAACCCCCAAGCATGGATGTCACTCACTCCGGCGGTCTGGGAATTTAAGACGGCTTGTATGTCACCAGCCATGGGCAGGAGGGTAGCGGCATGCTGCAAAATCCAGGCAAGGCGCACGAGAGACCGTGGAAAATTAAGAGCGGTACCTGCCAGCAGTTCTGAGTCCACAAATCGGGAGTGTCGTTGCATGTTTGGCTGGGCTGCTTCAAATTGGGCTTTGAGGCCTGGAAGCACAGTGCTGGCTGCCCTGAGGTCTTCCTCATCCTGCGGCGAGAGGTGACTTGTCCATAGCTGACCTAACGTGGACTGTCCTCGTTTGAGGATTTGACTAAGAGCCGCTAAACCTTCATTTGCCGAACCGTCCAGCAGTCGGATCATTGCATCGGCAAGGTTGGCTGGCATGTAATAATTGCGGTCGCTTCGCAGTCCATGCTTTTTGGCTAGCAGTAGTTGTCGTGACCGTTTTGCGTTGCGAGCTGCCCGATCAATGCCGCCAGGTGTCTGCTCAGAGTCTCCTGTCCACAAGACCAGGGGTTGCTGTCTCAGCAGGCTGATGACTGCAATTTCGCGGTCAGTGCCATACTGCTGTCCTTCATCAATGACCAGGAGGGAGAGCTCTTGCATAAAACCACCCATTGTGGACCATTGCATGGTAAGATCCTGGGCTACCGTTCCCCCGGTGGCTAAAATTAACTGACACTTGTTCAGCATTTGCCTTCTTTCTCTCGGGTGTATATCAAATTTCGTGTGGGAGTAACTGCTTTTGTTGCGCTCTTGGTCTCCCACTAGCCTACCTATGCGCCCAAACACCCCCGACGGGGGGTCGAGCCATAGGAGGAGGTCAGCAAAGGATCTAGTGCCGGAGTTCTCTTTACAAATGAACAATATTTTGAGGCTGTCGGTAGTGTCGATTTCAATCAAGGCCAGGATGAGGATTGCCATCGATTTCGACTTGCCTGCTCCGAAAAGCCCTTGGATACACAGATCTAGCCGGTTGGTGAGCAACGCCATTGTCACTGCGCAGAGTGTGCCTAAAACATGTCCGTCAAGCTCAGCGGCAAAGGATAGTGCAGTGGAGCGGGTCCAGGGGTGAAGCTCGCCCTCCACGTGACATGGAATTAGCACTAGGCGTAGCAACTGGCCGCACAAATGCAAGAAATGTGATCTTTTGTTGCCCTCCATTCCTTCCACTGCCGTTTGGACATTATAGATGCCTAATCCCAGGTGGTATCTGCACGGGGGGGTTTGCGCGACAGCGGTAAGCTCTCGGGTAGGCTTAGTACATCCGAACATCCACATTGTATGTAGAAAGAAGGTCTCTGGGACCGGGCTTTTCTGTCCCTGGACGGTCGCATCAATGGGGTCCAGGTGCTGGCCGGAGGCACTATACCAGTCTTGGAGGGCTTCAAGCTGTTCCTTTGCAAAAAATTCAATAGCTGGCCCTGAGAGGAAAGCAACTTCGATGAATTTGGGGTTGCACTGTCTGTATATGCGGGAGGCGGCCAGCTCATCCTTTTTTTTGGATGCGCGCGGCGTGATGGCTAGGACCAAGCCAAACAGGATTTGAAGGTCATCTCCGTCATCAGCTGGTGCTTCTGCTGTACCTACCATGGCAATAAGCCTACCCGTGCCAATGGGGCTGACTTTGTGATGGTGCGCATCACTGGCTAGTAGGCTGAACACTTCAGTTTTACCCAGGCTTGGATGTCGGAACGCGAATGCATCTTGTCCGCCTTTGACTTTCCAGTGTCCAAACTCGCTGCCTTTGAAGAGGAATTCGAGGGCGATGGGTTGCGATGGTTGCCGGACAGGTCCTGCACTTTGCATTGTTAACCCTGTTTCATTATAGCCTTCATTGGGGCTGAGCATGGGCAAGTAGTAGTCTAACATGTAGACAGCCATGGGCAATTGCAAGGTGCCAAGGAAATGTTGAACCATGGTGGTATAGTTGAGCAACTTGGTCCTTGACGAGATGGTGACAGTTGCCAACGTGGCTAAGTATTGGGTTGCCTCTTGCTCAGTTTTGACCTCTGAGTTATGGGCAGCAATGTGGGTGACAAGTACCTGTGTCGTGGTTTCGTAGCTCGCACATTTCAGCTAATTCGCGCAGGAGTTTTCTGGCTGTTCTTGGGAGCTCAAAACTGCACCATGAGATCAGACGGAGGGGAGCCTGTGAGTACACTTCGAAGGGGAGCACTCCAGGGGTACCTTCTAACTGCGCCATATCTGGTCGTCCCTCTGGGAGGGCAACTCGTGTCCAATGCGAGTAGTTGTGTTGTGCAGTGCCGAGGTACGCTCTCCATCCTGTGATATGCGTAATTGCAAAGCCCCATTGCCTAAGCAGTTTAATGTCATGGTTCGACGGGTTCCATACGCAAAGCCTGTCATCTGCATGGTGAATGAGGTGGATCTCTCTCAGCTGAGATAAGTTGTATGCCGTTAGCAGCGATGGTGGTAGCGCAATGGCTGCTAGCACGGTTTTGCCACCAACGTCTGGGAATTCTGAGAGGATGGTTTCCCATACCATTCCTGCATACGAGCCAGCGCTGTGCCCTCGAATGTAGATAGAGCCTACCATGTATCCTGTTAATCTCAGAAGATCTACTGGGCGGATTTCAGGGGGCAGACATACTCCGACTAGCGGATGTGCAACTAGTAACTTAGTGAAAAGCCGCAGGCCATGCATGTACCCGGGCCACGGCGGTTTCCTGTGTGCTGGGATGATAGGACAGAAGCGCAACAGTTTCATGGCCCGACTGATGATCTGCGCCTGCAATTGGTCCGCACTGGGCATTCCTAAGACACGGCACCAGATGTGTGCACCTATGGGAAACATAGCGATGTGCAGTAGCAAGTATTCTTGTGTGTGGGCAGTGCCTGCTACTGTGCCAGCTCTTGCATTCCAATCGTCCTGTTTGCTAAGGGATGGCCCATACACATGTGCTTCCTTTTTGCAAGCTAGCAGTACGTCCCAATCTTCATCAAGTTCTCCTCCACCCAACCCAGTGCACTGAACGTCCAGGGACCCTGGGGGTCAGCGTCATTGAGTTGCCAGGAGGTGTTATCCATGACAGTGATTTTCCAATCAGTGTATTTGGGGTCTGTATGGCTAGCAAGAACTTCATTGATGGCTAGTTCTGCGTTGCTAGGGTCAATTTCCAGTCGTCGTTGCAGCGCTTCCAGCAGAGGGAGGATTGGGGCAGTGGGGAGCTGGAGGCTCGCATGCTGACCGCAGAAGACAATGGCAGGCTCGCAAGCCTTGGGCCAAGGTGTATGGTCATTGCTGCTGTTGGGGGCTTCCACTGGTGTCCAAAGGCTCTGGAGAAGCAACACCTGCGTCTTGGTAAGGCTCCTGTTTTGCGGGACATGCGGCTTGGCGACTATTTTACTCCCTCTAACAAAATCGCAGCCTGTAGGGTGTGTCCATAACGGTGGTGCCTCGTCGACTCCTATGAGCGACACAGCAAGCGGTTGCAGCCCTTTGCTTAGCCACTGTTGGAGTTGGTGTCCTAGGCCTACTTTACTCCCATGGAAGGCGTGCACTATTGGCGGCAGGCTATACCCTATGGTTAACTCCTTGCTTTGGAACAATTTGTCTCCTGGAAGACAGAGTATGGGGAAGTCGGCTGGGAAAACTGACATAGGGGAGAGTGCACCTTGCTCGAAAATGGGGCGCGCCCAGGTAAGGAATGGCGGGGTCCGCTCGACAAAGTCCGGTCTAAGGTATCGGCCATCTCCATGACGTGGCCATTCTCCTTGCTCCGGGATGGGGAATGCAATGGCTCCCGCCCATTCGCCCAACATCGCCCATGCATGTGTCCAGTCAAGCGGGGTTCTAGCCTTACATCCTAGTAGGGGGGTGAGAAGTAGCCCGCCCCTCATTGCTTCCGCAGGGTCTTCTGGCACAGCGGTTGTAGCTAGGAAACTGGCTCGGCTATCGTGGAGTGCGGTGACCCAGTCATCTGCAGATCTGCGGTTGGCAGGGTGGGCTATTCGTCGTGCCTTTGGGGCGGGTGCATCACTCGGAGAGGAGCTTTGGGCAGCAGCCGGTGGCATGAATGCTTCCGGGGTTGCTTGGTCCATTTCAACATCAGCTGTCTCGGTCGGGATATGCCCTGTCACTATGATCAAGCCGGCATTGAGTTCAGCCTTGGCTTCTGTGGCAAGAAGTACTGCTGGAGGGCACTGGTTAGAGCTGGCCATTGTGTTGTGTTGCATTGCTTCGGCTCTGCTTGCCTTATCCGTCATAAGATTGATTAGTTCGGCTATCTCAAACAATGAGGTCGGCACGCAGTCAGAGTCGATGAGTGCAAAATTTACAGTGGGGAACATTAAGCACAGCGCCTCCAGAGCTGCAGCACCAGCCCAGGTATAATGGACCTGATGCAAACCTGTGTCAGCATGAATGGGAAAATGGATAGCAGTCGTTTTCTCTTGGTAGGGGCCAGTTACTGTACATCGGCCTTTGATCCAGGGTGCAAAATGCGGCCAGTAGGCTGGAGGATCAGTGCCTGACAGTTTGCGGTTGTCCACATAAACATAGACGGTGGCATACTGTGGCAACCATGAGAGATTATCTATGATCCACTGGAAGAGCGTTCTATGATGGACCTGGCTGGCTGCGGGGCGTTGGATGCCGTTCCCTTCGTCCACCATGAGCGCAGGGTATGTCAGGGGTGACCGGGGCATTCGACAAAAGCCGACATCGGCCCATTTCCACCTTTGTTTGATATCGTCCATGCCGAGCGGGGTCTCAATTTCTTTTTGCGAGAGGAAAAGTTCGTCAAGCTGGTGGCTTAATTGTGTGACCTCCTGTACATTGAAGAAATCTATAGGTGCGGCAATTTCCCACCGTTCCCTTGGGGGAGGCTCGGCCCCTTGTTGGAAATACGGAGCGTCATCTTCTGTTTCGAGGGCGTCAAAGTATTCTGTATCACTGTCCATTGACACATCCTCGACTGTGTTATCTGGGGCGGTTGGCTCTGCTGGTTCGATGTCTGTATCTGAGTCATCAGGGTCAGGCGACGCCAATGAAATGAACCTATTTGGTGTCATAAGCTGTTGCAGCATGCTGACGCCGGCTTGACCCTGAACAGCCGGTACCCGGGTGTCAGGTGCCAAGTGACCAGCCGAAAATAGTGAATGCTATATGGGCAGAGAGTGCAAAATGTGTCAACAGGATTGGCTAGGCTAGGGAAACCCCGAACGCCCGGCACCCGGGGTCAGGGTTCCCCGTTGCGGGGCCAATTCGTTGGAGGTGAAACAAGTAGGAAACAAAACAATCAGGGTTTGTCTTACACCTTGGTGTGCGAATTGATGTCCGATGGCTGACCTAGCTATGAAAACTAGTGGAGCCACAAAAGCTGCAGTGCGAACAATTGAGCCACTGACAGTTTATGCAACCTTCTTTGCCCAAAGTACATGTTAGTTCGACAGAAGTTGAGATGACTAACGGTGACAGGACCTGGGACACACGCCTAACCAAGACAGCTTAGCAGACCAAAATCCCCATAAATCCCCTTACTCCGGCTTGTGGGGGTCATACTTGAGTGGGTACTCTCCCATACGGTAGGTTTGGGGGGTATTATCCTGGCACGCAGCTGCTTTTCTCTTGGCGCATCTGTGGAGTAGGCGGCATTAGAAATGGCACTGATCAGGTGGTTTCACACAGTCAGGTGCACGCAGTGCTAGCTGTCTGCATGGTCAGTCAATAATTTCCATTTCCATATCTGCACCAGGAGAGGGTTGCAGAGTGCCTGGTGATTGGTCATCTTGCATTCTTTTAAGGCGCTTTCTAATGCGCGTGAGATGCTCGCGGGCATTGACAAGCCGCGTTTCATGGAAGGCCACTCTTTCACAGGCTGTCTTCTCCATGTTCTGTAACGTCGGGATGTCCGCTGCGGCGAGGTCGACGTCCTGCCTGGATTCGCTGGCGGGCTCAGGGCTACTAGCACCAGCAGTGTCAGTTGCTTGAGTCTCTGGCGATTCTTTGGGTGTATTTGCAGGCGACGATTCTTCTGTTGATGTGTCGTCGTGGGCTGCGGGCTGTTCCGGAGGTTGTTGCTGCTCATCATCTTTGCTGTGAGCTGCAGAGTGAGAGTCAGAGGATAACACGCCGGTACCCGGGGTATCCGTTTGTGAGTTGTTCGCAGGCGGGGCCGATGGTGGGCCTGGTCTTCGGTTAAATAATGATTGTGCACTGATTTTGTCTGGTGGATTGCTTTGCTGCGGGGTTGGAGCTTCTGCCACCACGCCTGTACTGGGATTGGACGATGCGGCGGTTGCCGCGTTGTCTGTGCTTTGTTGACTTGCGGCCAGCAAATTGGCTGGTTTTTGGGTCTGTCTAGTCTCCGCTGGTCGGCTATCTGCCAACGTTTGTTGGTTTGCTTGATGAATAATAGACTGCAATTCCATATATTGCCGCTCTCGGTCAGCCACTTGCTGTGGCGTGCTCTGAGTACCCTTGGGGTCCTGTGGAGTATCTGCTTGCAGTTTTTGTACTGGCTGCTTTGCTGCGGATCGCTCCGTCCACCTGGTTGGTAGCGGCGGAGGCGGAGGCTGTGCCCGTTTCGCATGCTGCGAAGATTTAAGTTGGTCAATGCGCGGCTGAATTTCATCTCGCAGTTCAGGTGGGTACGGCTCTCCGGTCTCAGCTAACCACTGTATAGTTTCTTCATGCGTCCACAGGGTGGTTCTCCACAATGGGATGGTATTGTCATCATTGACCCAGAACAATGGCTTAGGCGGTAGCAACTCGTGGGCTTCCACAATCAAAGGTAGTAGGAAAGCCAGTCTCTTTTGCTCATGGAAGATCGCTGCTCCGTTCGGATGAACTTTGAGGTGGGTCTGGTTCCACACAAAGGGTTGCACGACACGCATGGTATGAGCGACATTATTAAATATGGATAATCGGACTTTGGTATACGGTGGCGCAACACCGTAGACTTTGCCATCCCAGGGTGGTTCAAGAAAGCCCCACCGCTCTTTCCGGCCGTAATTAACGGTCTCCCAAAAGGCAGGGTCAAACTCTTTCTCAAGGACGTCGGCAAGAGTAGAAAAGATAAGCCATGGCACCTCGTCGATATACAATTGGTATTCCACCAGCGTAAAGTTATATGTTGTTTGGCAATCTCCTACCCATATTGTGCCCCTCACTGCAAGAAAGCGAACGTTGCTAGCTGCTGGCATGTCCCAATTCATTCCAGCCGATATGTCCAGTAGGTGTTGATCAGAAACACTGATTTGGCCAGACGGAAAAGGGTTTGGCTTCGGCATACCAGCAACAGGTACCCTGCAGTGGCAGCACTCTCCGGAGTGGAGGCAATTGCACGGCGTATGGTTAGACCAAACGACAGGAACCACTCGCTATTGCGGGCAGCGGCCAAACAACGAGAACCCCGTGTTGGCTTGAATGTATGAACGGGCGAGCAAATTAGAAGTTGGGGTCAATGAGGATCCAGGCAACACTGGCTTATGCAGGTGCGGTGTCCTCACAGTTCGAGCCAACGGCTGCTGACGGAGACAGTGAATCATGTTCGGTTCAGGCACAGTTAACAAAATACCAGACACTGCAACGGTGGGAAGTATGTACAACATGTTACCGGTGACAGGATTGGAGTGACGGTGCATTGTGGTTCAGTAGTAGAGACATGACACAGGAGGAAGCGGCAAGGAGCGGAGCAAGTGGTGGGGCAGCAGCACATGACAGGAGGAGGTGGCTATCTGTGCAAGATATGCTAGAAACGATGGACCCTGAGGAGCACTATCAGCAAGGAGTACACATTATTGAGAGGATATATGGCCGTCAGGATATTGGGAAGAGGGTGACAGTCATGAGTGTGTGAACCATGTGAGATGAGTACCTGGTAGGGTGAAAGCGGAGCTGAACCCTCACCATTACCCAAGGTGCCCTTGGGAACAGTAGAGGAATGAAAGACACATGTGTCATGTTCCTACTGATGTGAGGGGCACAGCGGGGGGTGAGGGCATGA
>CAMXCT020000037.1:255834-317696 GCA_947184155.2 Cladocopium goreaui | reverse complement strand
TGTTTATTTGTGCAAGGCACTAATTCCTTTTGGGGTTAAAACAGCGGAATGCCATGGAGCGCCAAACCTTAAAAAAAAAAATGAATGAGAATCTGAATGTGGAACACAAACCTTGTGCAACCTTAATGTGACATGTTGGGTTCCTTAACCTGAAGGGGAATATAACATGATACACCTTGAATGAAATATCTGGTTTGATGAAAACCTTAATCTTGTCAATGTGTGGCCGTTTTGGTATTAAGGAATGGGAAGGGCAGCGGTGCACATGGGTACTTAGTACAGCTTGTGGCCGCTGGTGGTTTACTCCACCTTTTCATGGTTGTGCCCTCTCCCATTTGCAGGGGACGCGCGGCCCTGGGTCCCCGCGTGGCGCCCGCGGTGCATGGATTCACTGCTTGCAAGTCAATTGGGCTTTACATTTTCTTCTTTTTGATTGGTTGGTTATCGTGCTTCATCTGGCTACTGTTTGGAAGTGGGGTGTTGATTGACAGATGAATTCTTCTTTTGACAGTGCGTTTGAAACACATGTTGATTACTGTCGGATGAGAGTGTGGTCATCTATTTACAGGCCCATTTGGGAGACAAATCCAGCTCTGTCACAGGTTCGAGTTATCCGTGGTACAACACCTCCTTCAGGTTTGATTCTGGTTGATACTCCAATCTCAGAGGAACACGTGGATGATGCACAGCCAGTTTCAGGTTTGGTGAGATTCAGAAAAAACGCAATGCCACTGACTTAACTTGGGCTCAGCAGTTGAACACTCAGAGGGTTGCAGCAATTACCAAATGGGTCAAGATTATTTTGATTTTCCCTGCCGCTTTCGATTTGGGCCGCAAGTGGGACAAGGATGCGCCTTTGGGGACATCGATTGCTGCTGGTCTGAAACATGTCTTTTCTGGAAAGGCGACTGGAACCCTCCATAACCGTGCAGGGCCAATTTTGAGGTTTATTCGGTGGTGCCATGCTCATGGAGTGATCCCATTTCCTGTCAGGGAACATCACGTGTACGAGTTCATGAAGGCTATTGGTTTTGAGGCAGCTCCAACATTCTTGAGGTCCTTCTTGGTGTCCATGACATTTTGCAATTTTATTTTGGGGTTGACTGGATCAGACGAAGTCACAAGCAGCCAGAGGGTACAGGGTTGTGCCCGTGAGAGTTACCTCACAAAAAGGAAGTTGTGCCAAAGACCTCCGCTGACAGTTGATCAAGTGAAGGCCCTTGAAATCTATGTTGCAGATATGCTGGGACCACCACGTGATGTCTACGCGGCCGGGTGTTTTCTGCTTTGCGTCTTTATGAGAGCCAGGTTCAGTGATATGCTACACATGACTGACATTGTTGCTGATGAGATCAGCGTGGATGGCATGGTTGCTGGTTACATTGAATCCAAGGTCACCCGCAGTAAGAGTGCCTATACAACTGAGCGGAAGACCATGCTGCTCCCAATGGCAGCGCCATTGATAGGTACTAGTGGACGAAATTGGTTCAGGTCCTGGCAGAAGGCAAGGTTGCTGTGCTCAGTTCCGAAAGGGACGGAAATGCCGCTCTTGCCACAACCTGCAGCCAACGGATGGTTGAAAACTCCGATGTCAGCTGCAGCAGGTGGCGATTGGCTTCGAAAATCCTGATGGCCTTGCGGTTTTCCCAGACTGAAGTCCAGAACATTGGAACACACAGTTGCAAGGCCACGTGCTTGAGTTGGATGGCAAAAGCTGGAGTGGACCTGTCTTGCCGTCGGCTCCTTGGGTACCATGTTGACCCAACAACAAAGACTTGCCTTGTTTACAGCAGAGATGCAGTTTCAGGCCCTCTCAGGGAACTGGACCGGGTGCTCAAGATGATCAGGGCGCTCGAGTTTAGCCCAGATAGCACGAGATCTGGGTATTTCCTCAATGTTGCAACGGGTTCAGCGCCAGTGGATCAGGAGTCCCAACATGATAATGAAGATTGCGATGATGCGTCAGATTCCGAAGACTCCGAAGATGAGGAGCCTAGTGAAGAACAACATGCAGCCGCTGAAAAGGCCATTGATGAGGTCGTTGGTGAATGGAGCGAGCATTCAACCTTGGAAGGCCTTGGACTTGGCGATGATGCAGCTTTGTTTCAAAACAGGAACACCAGGTACTACCATATTTGTGCCGATGAGAGTGAGATGCATTTCAGGTGTGGAAGAGACATTTCTGCCAGCTACATCAAGGTAGAACGAAGACCGCGTTTCTTCTCTCCGCAGTGCCGCACCTGTTTCAAACCTCAGTGATTGCCAAAAATAATTTGCGAAGCATGATGAGAGACCTTGTCCAAGTGAAACAAATGGTATTCACTTATTTTTGTTTTGAAGATGTCCTTGTTTGTGAAACAGACGCATTCGAAACATCTTGAAACTCACATCGTTATGTGCAAATCCATTTGGGCTTTGCAGTGACATGTTTGATGACTAGATTAGTCACCTTGTGAGTGCACTGATCCACTTGGGATCATGGGTCATGAGACCATGCTGCGGTGCTGTGCCGCTTGTTGCTCCAGGCGACCAATTGGGTTGCAAACATGTTTTTGGTCTACATCATGCAATGTTATTTGACAAAGTTGAATCTGCATAATGTTTCTTACTTAGCGTGTGAAGTTGTGTAACAACCCCTGGAAAACATACTTGTGGAATCCAAATTCAGCAACTTGAGTTTCCTTTTGTAGCCTCAGATCCAACTCGTGCGATGGCTCTGACAGATAGCGAGCCGAACTTCAGGTCAAGATGCCTTGCACTCGGTATGGCTGAAGGTCTGGTGAACAGTCTGACAACAAGTGGAATCAATACGATTGCTAAGTTTGCCTTTTCATCTAGCTATGTGCCGGGTATGTCAGATGAGACTCCTTTCACTTCAGCCATTGAATCTTCAATTGGGAGGACTCCAACAGTAGGTGAGTTAGCGGCTCTTCGACGCCTTTTTCATGAGTGTTATGCCCTCACAGCATCTGAGTTGAAGTCATCAGCAGAGCGTGTCGAAGATGCTCCAGTGCGTAAGTTGGCACAACCTGAGAGAGCTGATAGGTTGGAAAAACAGCAGAAGAAATTGTCAGGCCTCAACATTGCAGGGAAGCTTGAACCCTCGGACAGGCTCGTTGATAGGTGCCAAAACATGTATGATGAAAACCGACTGCACTACATAGAGTTGACCAAGTGCACCAGCAAGGAACAGGAGATTCTGAATGCAACTCAACGCGAAGACAGGCACGTAACAATCGATGGTGCAGGTGTTGTCAAGGTCAAGGACAAGGAGGCCAAAATCGAAGCAGATTTTTCAAATGACATGTTGCTCAGGTTATGCATGATGCGTAGAGGACTTGCCTTGGACCAATGCAACATCTTGGAATACAAACTCCACGATTCATGGATAGAGAAAATACTTGATTGTCGCCTCGAGCAACCTCCAGAAGGCTATCATCGTATCTCCCTGCAACAGGTCATCCAGGCAGACCGTAAGCTGTTCTTGAAATTGGCTGAATTGACCAGAGGAGGAATCCAACTCACTGTTTTGGGACGACCAGTGGACAACTCTTTTGAGAAGGCCATGAATCATCCTGATGTTTTGCACCTGTTACAGCCCATGCCAGCATCGAAAGGACAACCCAGCCAGCCATCTACATCGAGTTCAACGACAGCTGCACCGCAGAGGCCTGGTCCATATAACAGACCCACCAAAGGCAAAGGCAAGTCAGGGAAGATGCAAGGGTCGTTAACCATCAAGATGCCGCAGGGCTTGGAAGGTGGTGTGCCAGGGACAAGAAGTGGCAATTTGTTTTGACCATAATCTGAACAAGTGCCACTTACCAGTTGAGCGTGGAAGGTGCCGCAAGGGATTACACATTTGTTGCTACAAAGGATGTTTCAAGCAGGATCATACATACCAGTCGTGTCCCGCGAGAAAGGCGAAACCCTGACTTTCGGAACAACAGGTGGACAACGACAGTGTATTGAATTCAGAAGGACCTGGACTTCCTCCCCAAGGAGATCAACCACCAGGACCACAGTTGCACGAGACCAAATGTCAGGCCAAGCCTTTAATTATTGAGTTGTGTGCGGGTACAGCCATGCTTAGTAGATGCTTCCACGAAGTAGGGATTTGACATCTTGGCGGTGGATCACTCGCACAACCGTTTCCACCCACTCGCGCATATTTGCACCCTTGATTTGACTGAAGACTCATCATGGGAGTTTCTTGAGTATGTTGTAAGACATTATCCAGTTTGCTTTGTCCACGTTGCCCCACCATGTGGCACGTGCAGCAGGGCCAGGGAAATAAACCTTGGACCGTCAACATCACAGCCGCGGCCTTTGCGGTCGGAACAATACCCACATGGCATTCCTGACCTAACTGAAGAGGAAAACAAAAGGGTAGATGCAGCCAACCGCATTTATTCCCGCATGTCGAAGTTTTTAATCCTTTGCAGCCAGCACCAAATCCATTGGTCCATTGAGAATCCTGCCCGTAGTCTCTTGTGGTTGACTGACTGGTTACAGCCGCTGATTGCATTAGGAGCATTTTATAACTTCACAGCCTGCGCATGGGGGTCGACCAGACCAACAAAGAAATCATTTCTAAGCAGCTTGCCGGACATGTGCCGTTTGCAAGCGTCCTGCCCAGGGAACCATGAACATGAACCCTATGGCCGCAAAAGGGATGCCCATGGTAAACTGATTTATGCTACAGCCGAGGAGGCAGCCTATCCTAGAGAGTTGTGCATTCAGATTCGTAGGATTGTTCAAGAGGCCCTCAACCTGTTTCCGGAGCATTTGCAAGCCGACCCCACCAATGTTCGGGTGAATGCAGCCGGATCCATAGCACTTGCACAACAGCCCCGTGGAAAGCGAATGCCACCACTAGTATCCGAGTTTGTAGCGTTTCAAACCTTGGAGACCCATGACGACCCCCATTAGACCATAAGATGTGCCTGAGCCAGCCCTGGCACAATATCCCAGCCCATGCCAAGTTGCTGTCTAGTGAATGTATAAGTGGGGATAATAAGGACGACAGCATCCCAACATATAAAATGCGTTTTGGCATTTATAGAAGCCCCAAGCAATGGCTAGATGATGCAATGCAACTCCAGCATCCATTTGACCTGTACCATGCAGTTCCGGACGAGATGCTAAGGGTCATTTTCGAAGTCCTGACATTGGGGCCTGCAGAAATTGCCAGACGTAGGACAGCCACTCTAAACAAGTGGATAGGATGGGCCAAAGAACTAGAAGAAGATGAACAAGCACTGAAGCACAGCATGGAAAAAGGGGTGGAAGCCATCTTACGACCCAAAAGAATTTGCCTTTTGAAAAAGATAGCTTTTGAAATGGGGTGGCCGGATACCTCCCTCTTTGAAGAGATGGTTGAAGGTTTCAACATCGTTGGATTGCAAGAACCCTCTGGGGTATTTAACCTCGAGCCAAGACCTTTTTCCTTTTCACCGGAGTCTCTTGACGATGCAGCCAAGTTCTTGAGACCAGCTCTGCTGGGAAAAACCAGGGCGTCCAATGTGGATGAGGATGCAAAGCGGTTGTGGGAACTGACGTGTGAAGAAGCCACTAACTTGCACTGGCTAGTTGGTCCCATTCCAGCCAATGATGTTTCGCAACGCTTTGATAAGCCATGGATCCCCGTTCGACGATTCGGCGTGTGGCAGAGTTCAGGTGATAAATTAAAGCTTAGGCCTATTGACGATTACGCGGAAAATCGAGTTAATGGGGCTTTCGGTTACTCCGATAAGTTGGATTTGCGCACTCTTGATCAGGTGGTTTGGACAGGGGCAGCTATGTCCCGCGCCTTGTCCAGTGGGCATGTTTGTTTCAAGCTGAAATCAGGTGAGCTACTTGAAGGGCCGCTGCACAGTGCATACACTGACAAACGGTCAGGGCAGCCTTTGATCAGCGTGTTAGACCTGTCCAATGCATACAAACAATTTGCCATCAAGCCAGACTGCCGTAGATACTCAGTAGTGACCTTAAAGAATCCAGACGATGGGTCTGTGCAGTGCTTTGAGGGTAGAGTTCTACCCTTTGGGGCGACCGCCTCGGTAGTGCATTTTAACCGGCGCTCCAGACTTTTGCAACATGTGGGGTACTTGCTCCATATCCCATGGAGCAGTTACTTCGATGATTTTCCAGTTGTTTCCCCAGCTGTCTTGTCAGAGTCGACTATGAAGACCATGACGCTGCTGCTGGACCTTCTTGGGTTTGAGTTCGCTAGCCACAAGTTGCAACAGTTTTCAAACCAGGCGACTGTGCTTGGGGTTGAGGTTGACTTCGGGAAAGTCCTGGAGGACAAAGTCTTGGTCGGTAACAAGGTTGGTAGGTTGCAAGAAGTAAGGACCTTGATCAATGAAGTCATCGACAAAGGGTCCTTGACGGCCCGCGAATGTAGTAAACTTCTTGGAAGATTGCAATACGTCGATTCGTTTGTCATGGGCAGGGATGGCCGCCTGGCTATGACCGAACTTAGAAACCACGTCCGTAGTGATTCCAAGTTAGTTGAACTGACTGCAGAAGCCTTGGCGTCTCTGAGACTCATGTTAGACAGACTTGAGCACGGTAAGCCCCGTGAGTTGCCCTGTGCCTTTGAGACCTCTCCTGTCCTCGTCTTTACAGATGGAGCCAGTGAATCAGATGTCAACACGATTGGTGGTCTCTTGTGTGTAGATGGCGTCTTCCGATACTTTGCATGCCATGTTCCCAGCCGTTTGATCGAAGCTTGGAGGACCACTTCCAGGCATGTCATTGCCATGGTTGAGTTGTATGGCGTTGTCGTCGCGAGACATGTCTGGAAGGATCACTTGAGTGGTAGGAAGGCAATAGCATTTGTGGATAATGAGTCGGCAAAAGAGGCCCTTGTGAAGGGGTCGTCCTTAAATGTGCACTTTAGGAACCTTTTGCTGAGAATCGAAAAAGCAGAAAAAGAAAGCAGATCATGGATGTGGATATCTAGAGTGCCTAGTGCTTCCAACCCTGGGGACGGACCTTCAAGGGGTGACGTTACCTTTGTCGAAGCACTTGGAGCTGTGCGCGACCAATGCATGTGCCCACTCTTGGATGTTGCGCTCCAAGACTTGTGACTGAAGCGAAAAGTTGGCGTGCGCCTTGAGTGTTTTTGGGGTGGGCAGATGTGAAAGTTTTGTTTAAGTGGGGATGTGGCGCTTTCACATCTTTGGATTTGGAAATGATGCAATGAGTGTCTCAACTGGAGACCCATTTGGAAACTGAAAACGATTTTTGTGAATGAGATCGTTTGGAAACTTGAATGCCAATTTTGGGCATCACTTGATGGATTTCGAATGTCTTGCCCCACGTGACAAAAAGGAGAGTGAACGTGATGTCCACTTTGAGATTGCATTTGCATGTGCTGTTTCGTATTGTGATGTCACCTCTTGTGTTTTTATGTTTGGTTTATGTTGCGCGTTATATTCCCCTATATTGGTTTTAGCATGACGTATACATGATATATCGCCTTGCTATGGAGGTTTGCCACCTCGGTTGCTTTAGTAAAGGTTTGGTTTGCCCCAAAAGTTTATTTGTGCAAGGCACTAATTCCTTTTGGGGTTAAAACAGCGGAATGCCATGGAGCGCCAAACCTTTAAAAAAAAAAATGAATGAGAATCTGAATGTGGAACACAAACCTTGTGCAACCTTAATGTGACATGTTGGGTTCCTTAACCTGAAGGGGAATATAACATGATACACCTTGAATGAAATATCTGGTTTGATGAAAACCTTAATCTTGTCAATGTGTGGCCGTTTTGGTATTAAGGAATGGGAAGGGCAGCGGTGCACATGGGTACTTAGTACAGCTTGTGGCCGCTGGTGGTTTACTCCACCTTTTCACCCGCCCTCCCTCCCCCTTTTTTACCACAATGGCAATTTGCTGACATTTGGTCAGCCTCCATTGTCCATGGACAACATATGTGAGCATTTGGCTCCGGACGATCCCGAACCGTTTGTCCATTTGGGACTTTGGTCACTTGGACCACTTCGTTTCCCTTTTTCAGATGCAATCTGATTTGACCGTGATCGCCACAGGAATCTCCATCCTCCTCCAGTACCTCAACCACACCCTGGAACCCAATGATGGTGACACGTGGACCATTTCGGCCACACGCTGCGAGAACGTGGAGGAGATCCTGAAAGGTTGCTGTATCATATTACAATGTTGTGGAAACACAGCCTATTTGAGCAGTGTTTACAGAATGTGGCAGATCACCAGCAATTCATTGTTCCTTTTCGAACAACGTTGGTGGCCAGAACAGAGGGCAGACACACCTTTACATATCGATACTCCACCAGTGGCTCTGAAGTTATCGGCGTTGTTACGCCCAGGATGGCGTGAGCAGGCCAGACTTCTCCGATTGGCAATGGCCTCCCTTGTTATTCTTAGGGACTGGATCCGTGACTTTTTCGACACTGAATTGCATCGCGAGCCATTCAGCATCGTCACCGATGCTGTTCTCATTTTTCAGACGGCGTGCGACTTATTTGACCTCCACGATGCAATTCCAACTGACAATCCAGTACCACGAGATCCTCCAGAAGAGCCACTATCTGGATCGACACCCTCTGCTGGCACCTGACCTTGTGACGTATGACATGGGGATGTGGCGCTTTCACATCTTTGGATTTGGAAATGATGCAATGAGTGTCTCAACTGGAGACCCATTTGGAAACTGAAAACGATTTTTGTGAATGAGATCGTTTGGAAACTTGAATGCCAATTTTGGGCATCACTTGATGGATTTCGAATGTCTTGCCCCACGTGACAAAAAGGAGAGTGAACGTGATGTCCACTTTGAGATTGCATTTGCATGTGCTGTTTCGTATTGTGATGTCACCTCTTGTGTTTTTATGTTTGGTTTATGTTGCGCGTTATATTCCCCTATATTGGTTTTAGCATGACGTATACATGATATATCGCCTTGCTATGGAGGTTTGCCACCTCGGTTGCTTTAGTAAAGGTTTGGTTTGCCCCAAAACTTGTTAATGTCTGCACGCAGCTCATTTCATTGAGGAATGAGCACTTTTTTGGTGACGCCTCCGTTGTGCTGTGTTTTCATGATAACTGTACTTGTTTCAGTTGTGTTTAAATGGGGGTACTTCATGAAATCTATTTTCCCCTAAACCATTTTGGCTCAAGGTGGCATTCATTGCATTTTGCGTTTGTTGCTTTAAACAATTTTTTTTGGCAGGCGTTGTGCGTTACAACATCATTTTGTTCCACCATTTTCCATTTCTCCTTTTTTTTGAGCAGTTTGGATGTCTCACTTTTTGTATTACCATGTCACAACAACACAAGGCAGCTTTATCTTCACTTTTTTCCAGGGTTCCCGTTGTGGGTGATGGCATGCTGCGTCGCATTCGATCCCGTGGGTTGCGCGGACCTCCTCAGTGGTTTTATCTGGTCATAGCTTTTCCGCTGAATCGACATTTATTTCAGAGGATTCTGTTCTTCTTGACAACTGACCAATTTCAGTTCACGATTGATGTATATCAGCTTTCTCAGTGTTCAACATTCATGCTGACTTGGACTCTGACCATCCGACAAGTGGACACTCCATCAATTGCATCCGCAGATGAATCCGTATCAGATTGACTACGATTTTTTAGCTGAATCCAGTGCTCCTTCAGAGCTTTCAGAGTGGTCATTATTGACCCCAAACCCGAAGTCGCAACCATTGCCATTGCATCCATCACGCCCACAACAACCCCGAATTCGATCATTGTTTCAGGTGTCTGACTTGGCCCATTCATCAATGCCGGCAAGTTCACCGCCATCACGTCGTGTGGAGCCCTTACTGCATTCGAGTGGTTTGCCGTG
The DNA here is from genome assembly GCA_947184155.2 of Cladocopium goreaui. NCBI lineage: Eukaryota > Dinophyceae > Suessiales > Symbiodiniaceae > Cladocopium > Cladocopium goreaui. The sequence goes on along the minus strand of CAMXCT020000037.1, from coordinate 307,849 downwards.
CCCAACACCTAGTGAGTCCAGCATTGGGTCATTGCAGTATCCTGACAAACAGATTCATCAGGGTTTGCCTGTTCCGGAATTTTCTCAGCCGCGCCCTGGCAGTTTAACCATGGTATCAGAAGATGTCGATAGCACTGAAGCTGGTTCTTTTTCAATGTCTGTAGCCAGGGTACCAATGCCACCGAAGCCTGCCAGAACTTCAAAGACGGTGGAGGTTTCCCAATCACGTCGTGCATCAGATTTGACAAGAGTTCGCATTGCAGCTACTTCTCCCATGGTCTGGAACCTGTGGCTTAGGATTTCCGTATGTTTGCAGTCGGTATCCAATGTCATTCAACAGATACAATCGAGTGCTTACCCTGTTGAACATGCCGAGAGGTTTTTGAATCAATATGCTGCTACCACTCCGGTGAGATATATGTCATGTATTTTGCAATTTGTGGAATTTTGTTCAGCCTTGCATGTATCTTTGGACACAATGTCAGAGACTCGAATGGCTGACCTGTTGGTGAGTGGCGCTTTGGCCCGCCGATCGGATGGGTCCGGACCCAAATTTTCAGTGACCATTAAGGCATTGCGATGGGCCTACAAACAATTGGGTATTCAGTCTTTGGCATGCATGTTTGGCCCATTGATCTCATCATTTGACAAACAGAAGGTACCAAGTGACAGGCGGGAAAGCCTCCCTTTTCCACTGTTTATCCTCATGCGCTGGGAACGCAGAATTTTGCAATCGGCAACACCTGTACAAGAAATTATAATTTTGGGGGGATTTCTCCTTTTGTGCTGGTCCGGGTTACGATTCAGCGATCTTCAGAGATCTCATCTATCGTCATGGCAACTTGATGACCATACGCTGAGAGGATTGACTTGGAGAGCAAAGACTTGTAATACCGCGACACCCTTCGGCATCCTGCTGTCAGGACTTTTGTCGTGCGGATCATTGACATGGGTTCATCGATACTTGCAGGCGTTAGACAAGTTGTACAGTCGAGACAGCCTGGACCTCATTGACTTTGCCATCCGGGCTTTTGATTCGCAGGGGGTTCCTGTCCAACCATATGATGCGATGACATATGCAGAAGCACTGTATTACTTGCGGCTTTATTTGTCTCTGCCATGGAGCTCTCAGGGATCTCAAATTGATTTGGACACATCAAGTTATTCAGTACACGGATTGAAGGCGACCGTCCTATCATGGGCTGCTCAAGCCAATTTGCCTGAGGAAGATCGGAGAATCCATGGCAAACACAAGCCAGCACAGCTGAGCGTGCAACTATACTCCCGTGATGACATACTGGGAAGTATTAGGGTTCAAACTGCTCTGATTTCTCAGATCGTACAAGGGTGGCGCCCGGTCACTCCTTTGGCCCGCGGAGGACAGAAACCTTTGGTCGAGCCTCAGTTTTCTTTGGAAAGGTTTCGCAAAGACAAAGGGCATTTGGAATGGCAATTTTTTCGCTTTGACAAATCCGATGGTTTGCAACAGTTGGTTAAGTTGCCTGATGTCCCTTTGGAGGTGCTCTCTGAGGACTCGTCCAGTGAGGAATCATCCTCCTCTTCTTCGTCCGAGGATTCAGTGGAGGAACCCAAGCCCCGACAACCCAAGATTCCCAGGAAATCAGTTGCACCGCCTTTGACTGAGGCTGATGAAGCAATTGTAGGACTGCATCGCCGCACATGGCATGTGATGATGATGTCGGACTCACCACAACCCGACCTTCCATGCTGGCAAGGTCAATCTCTTAAGACGGCATGTGGCCGCTTCTTGACTCAGATGCAGGTGTCTGCAAGCGAAGCGTTTGAGATTGCCCCAGGTCAATCCATGTGCAGTCATGGTGGCTGTCGCAAAGGGTTCCAAAGCATTGGCAGGATTGCCTAAGTGTGAGCGTTGTCCACCGCTGTGAAAAAAGAGAGGGCGTTGGCTTCCAATCCCATGAATGAAGTTATTTCATGATGCATGTTATCCCTTTGGACATAATTGTCAGATGCACTGATATAGCTTTATATGATTTTTTTGCATATGAGCTTGCACCAGTTGGTAGGGAATTTTCCCCCACACTCATTTGGCGTTGCGTGCATGTCAGCTGTGTACTGACAATTGGAGCAAAGAGGTCATCTTTGCGATTCCACATTCATGTAGCGTTGTTGCATCATCAGATCGGTCCTGCAACCGACAGTTTGCGTGATATTGCGTTTGACCTTGCATCTTGGCTTCAGCTCTAGGTGCATTTGAGCACCAAAAAAAAAACAAAGATTTTTTTTTATCAACCATGTCCCATGAGGATAATGGTGTACATATTTGGTTTTGCTTTTTTGTTCAGGCATGCATACCCATTATTTCCAACCATGTCATTGGGCTCCAAGTGATAGCTTCCTATATGTTTCATTCATTCTCATATCATTGGACTCAGTAAGTCTCGGGGACTTTCGGGCACTGTCCGTCGCGAGTGGGACATTTGACATGGATCCACTGTTCTCGATATTGGCAGATGCAGGTGTTCAAGATACCTTCATTGACAAATTACGGGATGATGGTTGGAATCAAGAGCTTTTTGCGATGTCAGCACCCTCATTAGCGAAGTTTGATGAGGAAATCCGAGACATGCTGGGAGATTTGTTTGATATCACCACATCGGTTCAGCGATCAGCCTTGAGACTTGCATGGTCGAGGTGTCAACCCACAGCGGCACCATTACAAACAGCGATTCCTAGTGCAGGGGCAGCGATGGTGGAGACCACTCCATCACAATCTAGTTGGTCGGAAACCTATCCCCCGAAATTGACACCCCAAGTGGTAGCTGATCTCAAACAACGTTTTAGGAAGAACTATCCAGCTGAGGTTTTGCTTCCAGAGACTACTCCTAGCATCAGGCTACTGAGCTTGATTCACCACCAGAAGTCGAAGAATGATTATAAATGGGTTCCGTGGAAATACAGATTACCCCAAGCAAAATCAGATGAACTGACCACGGCCCGACCCAATCGCATGGCGAAGGCCGAGGGATTGCAGTTGCATTCACTCCTGCTTGATTCTCCACCAGAATTGACGATTGAAAACGGCGCCCTTGGCATCCACGCGCTGAGGCAAATGTTTGAAGCATATTCTTATGCAATGGCTATGTGTGAGGTCGTTCATCTTGCAACTATGAAGCAATACTTTCTGAAGTTTATCAATTTGATGACTGCCAAGTATGAATCGGAGACCGGCCTGAGAAATCCAACAATTCTCGAATCACAGAGCGCCGACAAGGCACTCATGGGTATCGCATTTGAATTGGTTTTGGAACGTCAATGGACAGTCGATGATGCCATCCATGAGGTTACATTTATTCGGGCGGAGATCAACACCCTTTTGCAAGCACGACCTCGACTTCCCAAACAATATCAGCAGCGTATTGACTCAGGTGTGACCAAGGGTTCTGGCAAAGCTCCACGGCCGAGCCCATATACCAAAGGGAAATCGGGGAAAGCAGGTGGCAAATCCTCCGGAAAATCCGGGGGAAAGATTGCATGGGTGACTGAAGCAGTCATCAATGGTACAAAGAAACAACTATGCATGAGGTTTCAAACTGGTAAATGTGATATGGGAGCCAATTGCCGATTTCATCATGGCTGTGCATACCCAACGGCATCAGGCGAGGCATGCAACAAATCCCATGGAGCCCTCATGCACGATAAAACTCCTCACTGACACGGAACGGATCAGGCTCACGATGCTGGGGTGGCTTCTACAGATGCACATTTGATGGATGATATTGCCAATCCATCTCATTCGAATCAGTTTGGCATTTTGCCAGGTATCACTTCGGTTTCACCAATGGTAGGGGACAATGCACATCAAGGGCATTCACATATCATAGATATAGTGGATGATGATATGTCTATGCAGGACGGTTTAAAACCATCATCCGGCAGTTCGACATCAGTTTCACCTCAAGTTTCAACATCGATAGCAGGACCGCCCCTGGCAATCCCTCAGTCAGCTGATCTAGAGCATTCGTCCAGTCAATCTTTGCCACAGGCATTATCATTTCCTGCCCAAGCACCATTGCCGAAATTTTCTAGCGATGCACCATGCATCGATTTAACCCATTCCGAGGAAGTACATCCTAACACCCAGAGTGAAAAAATACCCCCATCTATGCCTAATCCAGATAATTACGTAGTCCCTAAGCTGACAGGTGCTCGGATTTTTCTGGATATTTGCTGTGGTGTAAATTCACCATTATCTACTGCAGTCCACACAGTCTCCGCGGGGACGTGATGCGTTTTGACATCTTGGTGCATAGCTCAGATGACTTACTTGATTCGTTTCAATTTGAACAGTTGTTGAGACTTTGTGCTTCAGGAATCGTAGCTTACGCAGGTGCATCACCTTCTTGTTGTGAGTACAGTAGACTAAAATTGCTTCCCAATGGTCCTCCGGCGTTGCGTACTCCATCTCATTTGGATGGTGTCCCTGGCCTGTCAGGCCAGGAACTCTTGCGTGTGCAGGAGAGTGCTACCATGCTGATACGTTGTATCCAATGCCTTCAGGTTGTCGTATCTTCAGGTGGACACGGACACCTAGAGCAACCCAACGCAGCGATGAGCTGGGATGAACCAGCGGTCCAGCAATTTCTAGAACAACAATCATGTTCCTGCGTATCGATGTCAGCGTGTCAATTTGGACGAGATTGGCATAAGCATGGGTTATTCGCGACCACATTCCCTGACCTGGTACGGATGGCTTGCACATGTCCGCATCCACCAGGGGCTCACCAGCAGATTGCAGGCGCCCGCGCTGCATCCGGCCAATATTTAAGTAGAGCCACGGCGGAATACCCCCCTGATTTAGCCAATCAATTTGCCCAATTAGTCTTATGAGAATCTTTGAGCCACAGCATGGGATCAGAAATAAAGGTTTTTTTATCCTTTTTTTATCCTTTTGCCCTTGACCTGGATATCCTTTTTTTATCCTCCCCTGATTTTTCCTCTATTTTGGATATCCTTCTTTATCATTTTTTTTATCATTTGTTTATCCTCTTGTCCTTGACCTGGATATCCTTTTTTTATCCTCATTTGAATTTTCATCAATTTTGGATATCTTTTTTTATCTTTTTTTTTATCTTTTTTTTTCTAATCTTTTTTTTTATCCTTTTGTACCTGCAGAAGCCAATTTTGATCCATTTTGCAGCTAGGAGGATTAAAAAAGGATAAAAAAAGGATAAAACAACGATAAAAAAAGGATAAAATCCTACACGTTTCCTCAGCCCTTTGCCTTCTGTACCTGGGGAAGCCAATTTTGATCCATTTTGCAGCTAGGAGGATAAAAAAAGGATAAAAAAAGGATAAAAAAAGGATAAAACAAGGATAAAAAAAGGATAAAAAAAGGATAAAATCCTACGCTTTTCCTAAGCCCTTTGCCTTTTGTACCTGGGGAAGCCAATTTTGATCCATTTTGCAGCTAGGGGGATAAAAAAAGGATAAAACAAGGATAAAAAAAGGATAAAATCCTACGCTTTTCCTCAGCCCTTTGCCTTTTGTACCTGGGGAAGCCAATTTTGATCCATTTTGCAGCTAGGAGGATAAAAAAAGAATAAAAAAAGGATAAAACAAGGATAAAATCCTACGCTTTTCCTCAGCCCTTTCCCTTTTGTACCTGGAGAAGCCAATTTTGATCCATTCTGCAGCTAGGAGGATAAAAAAATGATTAAAAAAGATTAAAAAAAGGATAAAAAAAGGATAAAGAAATGATAAACAAAAACAAACACCAAAATCAAGGAGGATAAAAAAAATGATAAAAAAAGATAAGCAAAAAACACACCAAAAATGAAGGAGGATAAAAAAAGGATATCCCAGAAAATTCAAATAGGATAAAAAAAGGATAAAAAAACCTTTAAAGGGTTTTCCAATCTCTGGCTGCCAAAGAATCTCATAAAATTAGTCCTCCCTCTTTTAAGTGACCAAAATTTGGAATTGGATATGTCCTCATTTGAAACATATCTCCCAGTGAAATCGGTGTCCGCTCCACCATTTGCAAGACAAGATGGCGCAGGATTTCATTCCCAGGCTGACTGGAGTGGCACTCACCGTTTCGATGATACGTTTCAATTGTTGAGAAAAAGCTTTTTCAAATTAATTATGGATACCAGGATGGACCAGACAATCTTGCGTGCATTCAATGAGCGTCAGTCGGAACCACCATTTTCAGATGCACAACTGCAGCCATTTAAAACACTGCTTGAAGAATTTTTGCTGGCCCAAGGAGTTGAACCAGATTGGTCCATCCCACCAGATCAGCAGTTATGTCTTCATATTTTGCAACAGTTGTGCCGGTGCATGGATGATCCAGATCATGCTCTGTTTGACTATTTGATTGCGGGCGTTCCACTGGGTATTGATGAAGACATAATCCCATCTCGATGTTTCCCTATGCATCAAACGGACACTCCGTATGACCCTCCATTGTTATCAGTTCATCATACTAATTGGCAATCCGCTGAAGACGATCCTGCCACGGTCCAGGAATTGATCGATAAGGAAGTCGATGCTGGATGGGTCGCGAAGTTTGATGGCACATTGGAGGACGCCCAGACTCACTTTCAACATGGTTTAGCCTTAGGCAAGCTCGGCTTAGCCTTAAGTGATTCACGTCCCCCCAGATTAGTTCTCGATTCCACTATATGTGGCGTTAACCCCCAAAGTCGAATTCCTGAGAAAGCTTCCCTTCCGACTGCACGTGATGTGGTACGGTCATACCCTTTGCGTGGTTCCAATCGAAAAATCTCTGGGGTATCTTTTGATGTAAAAAGTGCCCATAAACAAATGGCTGTTCATCCCCGGTATCGGGGTTTTCTTTGCTTTAAATTTCAAGGCCAGATTTACTATTACAAGGTGTGCCCATTCGGTGCAGTGGTGAGTGCACATTTTTGGTCCCGGTTGGGAGGCGCATTTCAGAGACTATTTCACCGTTTTTGCTATCTTCCTCATGCATCATTTCTCTACGTTGATGACCTCTTGATGTTCCAGGAGACAACTATAATCGGTTTGAGTGCATCAGTGATAGCCATTTTATGTCTTTTATTACGCCTTCCTATCTCATGGAAAAAATGCGAACTTGGCCCCACTATCGTGTGGATCGGTTGGGAATTTCACCTCAATGCAGGTTTCATAATTTTACCCATGGCCAAGCGTGACAAATTGCTGGAGTTGATTTCCAAACTGACAGGTTCGTCCCATTGCTCCAAAAAATCCTTAGAGAGATTCCTCGGGTTAGCCCTCTGGGCCACCCAGCTTTGGCCTGCTATGCGCACTTGGCTACACTACCTATATCGGGATCTTCACTCCATCCCAGCGAGCCAATTCTCGATTGATCCAGGTTGTTGGGAGCATATTTACGATTGTGTCTCAGATTCGTTGGTTTTTGTCAAGCAACCACCATTCTCGGCTATCCCTGTGAATGGCCAACTGATTCAGGTGCGTCATCAGACTGTACAATCCAAATCCGACCTGTTAACTTGTGCATTATCCGACAAACGGATCTGGCTTCGCGTTCGTGACCCCACCTCCATAAAAAGAAAATTATCCCCATCATCCTCTAGGATCCTAAGCATGTATCGCAGATGGTTGAAATGTTTATCCCCAGTGTGCTCGATGTGGCCAAAAATGCAGTGGCAAGGACTGTGTGTCGCTGACGCATTTGCTTCAGGTTCTCATTGCGGTATTGGTGGAGTAATCCATTTCCCAAATGGTCAATGTAGTTGGTTTAGTCTTCCTATGTGTTTCCAAGATTTCAAAAACCTCCAAATCCCGATGCATGATGATCTTCAGAAAGATATCGGCTGTTTGGAAACCCTAGCACAATTAGCATTGGTTTTTGTGGTTACTAAATTTTGCCCAGGTGCACGCATCCCTATTCGCATCCCAATGCTATCCGACAATACCACTGCCGAATCATTGACCAATAAATTATTCTCTACCCAACTTCCAATTGCCCTTTTCCTAGAAAAATTGAGTCTATTGATCTCTAGTTCCAACCTAGAGGTGGATGTATCCCACATCCCAGGGAAGTCCAATGACCTCGCCGACGCACTCAGCAGATGGGATGGTAACGATAACCCTCCCCACCATTTCTTGCTACATGATAGATTCAATCTAACCTTGCAGCAATTATGGCAATTGGAAAAACACCCGCAGTTTTATCCTGCCGACATCAAAGTGCCTTGGTCTCTTCCGACCTGATCCAAACGCATCCGTTCCGAATCCTAATTCGATTCCTTGTCATTGCTGGATTTCAACACTTGTTATTTGGGGGTTTGTTTGGCGTTTCAATCCAAAGCTTTGTTTTTCATCAAATGTCAATAGCTTCGATTTGGGTGCATTGATGTCTCCATTGACATTGATGGCATTGATCAGAACCAACTGATCGAACAAAGCATCGATAATCCAGCAATAACAAAAAAGGAATATAAATGAGCGAGAGGGAATGGGAAATTGGAAAGTGTGAAATTCAATTTCTGACGTAATTATTTTTTGTAGTAAAGCAAGGCCATGTCTTGTGCTGTTGAATCAACTTCCCTTCGTCTTGTGCTGTTGTTATATCTACTTGTATGTGATATAACAAAATGTAATGAATGTCCACCTTGAACGATAACTGTACTTGTTTCAGTTGTGTTTAAATGGGGGTACTTCATGAAATCTATTTTCCCCTAAACCATTTTGGCTCAAGGTGGCATTCATTGCATTTTGCGTTTGTTGCTTTAAACAATTTTTTCCCACCCTCCTCTTCCCCTGTTTTTTTAGACCATTCTCCATGGGTACAAGCGAACCATTTCTGTATATAGAACCTCCGACCATCTCAATTGCATCCGGCCTGATTTCCTGCATTCGCCATCGAATGGTATACCCGATCCAATGGGTATCACTGCATCCGTCCGATCGTAGACCAACCGATGTGGTTTCACTGCATTGTCCTCTATGATATTCCGGCTCAAAGAGCCTGCTCGCTTTTACATCCATTTTATGTCACGCGATCGTCCGATTGACGATTCTGGGCCGATACTATTTCAACTGATCTCAGTGAGAACGTGCTTATTTATGTTCTCTTGTTTTGCGGTGGGAATTTTTCGGACACATCCTGGTTTTATCTCATGTTTTGGTTCTGTCGTTTTTCTGAGATCCTTTTACAACACCATTTCTTAGAAATGGGTGCATTGATGTCTCCATTGACATTGATGGCATTGATCAGAACCAACTGATCGAACAAAGCATCGATAATCCAGCAATAACAAAAAAGGAATATAAATGAGCGAGAGGGAATGGGAAATTGGAAAGTGTGAAATTCAATTTCTGACGTAATTATTTTTTGTAGTAAAGCAAGGCCATGTCTTGTGCTGTTGAATCAACTTCCCTTCGTCTTGTGCTGTTGTTATATCTACTTGTATGTGATATAACAAAATGTAATGAATGTCCACCTTGAACATGTATAAACTCCAGGCATACTTTGAAAACATCTATGTGCTGCGCAGTGTATTGGAGAAAGCCATGCCGTGACCACACCTTCGATCTGCTGTGTATTCATATGTACAAACCCCAATCAAACCTCAATTCTAGGCAGCGGAGGAAATCTACAGTTGCCGCGCGCACCAAAAGAAATTAATTGAACTTTCCTTTAAAATACTGTCGCCACCTGCTGGCATGGTCCAGCCCCATAGATTTTAGGTTTGAACAAGGTTTGCTTGAGGTTTGTACATATGAAAAACCAGCATGCCAGAGCTTTGCCACTTGAAGTGTTCCTGCCATTGTAAACTGTCTGATTGGACGCGTATTCCGAGTGTGTTTGAGGTTTGTACGCATGGAAACACAGCATGCTAGAGTACTGGCGGCCAGCGTGCTTTTCTTGAGTCTTTTCCGCGCGGGTTGATGCTTGCTTATGTTGCCGGAAGCGTTAGCACAGACCTCAATGTTTGAGAGAGAATGGCAAGTCCATCTGTCTCACAGGCAGTTTGCCATTCAGCAACTACTGCGTCAGTAGTCTGGCTGCTGGCTTTAGATTTCATCTTTACTCGATGTGTATCCCCTTGCCCTTGGAATTTTAATATTGGATGTTGTGCAAACGAGAAGCCTCTTAGATGGATCGCACACCGGCGCGTTCGATTTTTCACATTTATGTTTGTATCAACATTGGTCTTGGGGGCAAGGGGGGAGCTCATTGAATCCAAGTCAAGCTTCGGAAAGTGTTGTGGTTCTGGAGACTAATGAGTGTACCTCCTCAGCAACAAAGGGAAAGAGGCCGGGACCCACCAAAACACCACCACGCACTGGAGTGCTAACTTGCCTCCGGTAGGCCAGATGGACCCCAGCAGCAAGAAATAACACGTGCAGGACGCAAACAAATTAAGCGGCAAGGCGAAGCAGCCTTGAAGCGCTCGAGATCTGCGTCGAAGCCTGTCTCTAAGCCTGCCCCGAGGTGTTTTATTTCAATTTCTTTAACAATAGTATTATTTTGTTTTGAAGTCCGCGTGAGCCTCGCTTTGTCCTTTGTGCTAATACGTTTGCGTCCGACTAGCGTTTGCGATCAACAGACCAGGACAGGACTTCGAGGAGTCCAAATTTGAGAACTGAGTCAAGACAGTACATGGTGGAGTCATGCCCACTTTGGGACTGTAGCTGCTTTGCAAAGATTTCATTCCGAAGCTGAATCATAGTTACTTCAAATTTTGGTACTTCCGACAGCCAGCTGAGTTAGTGACGCCAAAGCCTCTGCCATACGCCGAGAGGTCTGCAAGGATGAATTAGATCAAAGCACAGTTTCCTGGGCTGAATGTGCCAGGCATCAACGAACCTGCGCAAGGTCTGTTGGACGAATGTGTTTTTCAGTGTGAAAACACGTTGTTGCGGTAAGTGCAATAGCAGAGAATCAGAGGTGATGGCTGGAGATCTGACAGGAAGCTCCGTATAGAGGCCAATAGCGTGTCAGTTAAGGAGAGCATGTGGGCAGCGCTTACAAGTTACAACCGTGTCTGCGTAGGCGTGCAATTGGGTGTGAATTTGCAAATCTCTTTTCATTTGCTTGTCATGAACGCTACATTGATCGTTTGATGAGACGCCTCAATGCTGAGCCACCTGCAAATTATCAAGCAACAAGAGTGTCTCAGATCCGATGGTACCAGGCCCCTTGACAAAGGCCTGGAGGATGCTTTGACCGATTATGACTATGATGTCACATTTCACTTGTTCCCTTTGCCGTTGTCTTTACAGAGTTCATATGCCCCAGTCCGCAACAGGGAATTCCAACGTGATGAGAGCAATTTCAAAGGGACTGGAAAGAAGGGCAAAGGCAGAAATAAGGGAAATTCTCAGGGATCAAATGCTGCACCTCGTGGAGTGAAGGGTGCTGTTGGACGTGACAATCCTGGCGTCATGTCATGTGTGCTGAAAAGCCACCTGCTTCTTATGCGCATGCGTTTTGCAGTGCGCATAAGGATGAAATGCCCAAAGGGTAGGACTGACTTGGGGAGCAGCTCAACAGTTTCACTGAGCATGAAAGCATATTCTAGAAATCTTTGCTGGTACGGGAGGAGTTACAGCTTGCTGTTAGAGACATGGCTTTGACAACTCCGTTGCAGTCGATAAAATGAAACCCACTGGCGCTCTGACAAGTTTGATTCCTTTGTGCTTGGCCAAGTTAGAGGACTAGCAGGCACTTATCTCTCGGCTGCGACATCCAGCAGTTCGTGGAGTTTTTGTGGCACCGCCCTACGGAACTGCAAGTGCGGCTCGTAACATTGATACTCCTGGCGAAAACCCGCCAAAACCTTTGAGATCTTTAGAGCAGTGGACTTATTGAGAGTTAGCGCTGCCAACATCCTTTATGCATTCACCGCTGAGCTTTTGGAAGAATGTTGTAGATTGAATAAGCTTTTCATGGTTGAAAATCCTCGCACTCTGTTTTGGCTTACCACTGCATGCAACATCGCTTGAGAAATACCTACCCTGTGTTATTCATCGTTCATTCCTTCATTTGAAATTGTGTGAAGATGGGTTTGAAATTTTCAGATAAAACATCCCTACAGCATGCATCTCGTGCGGCCACAGCTGACCAGTCGAAGTCAATGAAGTTGCCACCTTTGATTTCTCCATACAAATCCAAATTAGTCCTTCTGTTAGCAGATGGCAAGCAAGTGTGGCCTGAAGAACCTGTTGCCTTGCATGCATGTAAGCTTTTTTTCTCTCGGAGGTATGTTTGGCGTGGAGCAGCTGTTGAACAATGCAGATGTTTTACAGCGCATGAAAACTGAATTAGCAGTTTCGGATGTAAATGTGAATTTTCTGGATTTGACAGTTTTCAAATTTGAGTTCAACAATGTCAAACTACTTAAAAGTGGGAGCCGGAAGATTTTATGGCAAATGCATGCGCAGTTCACCACCCTCTGAGCCCAGAGCTAGCGCTTCCTGACGTTCTTGCAGGAGCAGTTTCTTTCATGGCACACCAAGGGTTCCATGTAGTTGCAAAGCGTAGAGCTGAATTTTTTTAAAGTGGAATCGAAGAGTGCATGAATTGGAAGATGCAGAAGTTGTATTGAGGCGCGGCATGGACAACACTGTTGAAAGGGCTTTTAGGGGCAAGCGCATTGCACTGTTTGCTGATATGCTTGAGTTGTATGATTATCCAGATAAGAGCGTGGTGGAGGAATTGAGTGTTGGAGCCTCATTGACGGGAGAGATGGTTGAAACAGGTATGCTCCCGTTCAAATTACGCCAGCAGTATTGACCCAAGACGCATTGAAGGTCCAGTCAGAATTTAGAAGGGAGAACTTGTTGTTGGAACCCAAAGGGTCTGGAGATCCGGAAGTGGACCTTGAAGTGTGGAAACAAACTCTGGAAGAAAGGGATAAGGGCTGGCTGGTGGGCCCGGCTCTTTGCTGTGTTTTGATTGGTTTTTCACGCCATACTGATGACGCTGTGATGATGCATAAGACATCTCTTTTGCCCCATCCCGATTGAGGATGTATCTCATGACTCTCCCATATCAAAGCGTTTCGGACTCCGTCAAAGACATAAGGTACGTCTTATTGACGATTTCAGTGAATCTTCAGTGAATGTTACGGTGACGGTTTACGAAACTCTAGTGTTGCTGTGGACGTAGCTTGCGCAGCAATTATGCATTGGTTTAAATACTTGCTCCAGAGACAGCGGTTTGGATGCGACACTTCTTGCAAGGACGTTTGATCTCTCGAGTGCTTACCGGCAGGTAGGCCTTAATGAAGCTGGTCGACGGGTTGCATTTATAAGGGTGTTTGATTCTACAGATGGAACTTGGAAAATCTTTCAGGCACAGGTGCTGCCGTTTGGGGCCATCAAAAGTGTGCACTCGTTCCTTAGGCTCGCCAGGGTCATTTGGTGGCTGGGTGTTGTTGGATGTTGCCTATTCTGGTCGTCTTTCTTTGACGATTACATTGTCTTCAGTCCACCTCCTTTAGCTCGAAGTTCTGAACTTTCAGCGATAGCATTGTTCAGACTCCTTGGGTGGATCTTTGCAGCAGAGGGCAGAAAGTGTAAGCCTTTTGGTGAAACATGTGAAACACTTGCGGTGTTCTTTGACCTTACAGCCTCAAATCGCTACGTCTGCAAAATTTCCAATACAGCTTCTAGAGTGGAAGAGATTTCTGGTGAAATACAGCGCTTATTGGAAATGGCTTCATAGTGCAAGCTGAAGCTCAAAAACTGCGTGGTAGAATGCAGTTCGCCGAATCACAGGTCTATGGACGGACTGGGAAGAGATGCATAGCATGTTTACGTGATTTCGCGAGCAGAAGACGGACAAAGATATCAATGAGAGATGCAATTTTTCTGAGGCTCTTCCTTAGCCTGATCAAGTCTGATGAGCCGCGAGTTATTTCTTTGCACCCCCCTAAGTCTGTTGTGCTCATAACTGATGCATGTTGCGAGCGTGAGTCTCGTGAGCGAATATGTGGCATTGGGGGGACCCTGGTTGACACTTACACTGGGACGAAGAAATTTTTGCTCGTGTGAACTGTCGCAAGAGCAAAGACGGTTGCTTGGTGAGCTTAGCAAGAAGCAAATTATTTTCGAAACTGAAACACTTTTTGCAATTGTTGCCTTTTCACTTTGGTCTGATTGCTTGAAAGATCGCGTGTGCTTTCTTTACGTTGACAATGAAGGGACAGAGTTCAGTCCCATGAAGGGCATGTCTGAGAACCCCACCGCGGACGCAATTGCTCAAGTGTTTGCAGAAATTGAGACGCATGTTCATACATTATGCTGGCGTGCCAGAGTCAGTTCATTCAGTAACATTGCTGATGCACCTTCGCGTGGAGCTTGTGACACCTTGAAGAAACTGGGTTTTACAGATGTGTCGATGGATGCTTTGAAACGTTGTCTGGGATTTGCGTTTCAGTTGGTATGAAATTGGGGAAAACGGCTGAATCGCAATTCCCACCTTGTCAAAAGAAGTGTGTGCCAGCAGCATGAACGGCGGTTGCAAGGGGCTAGATGTCATGTATGACAAATGTTATGTTCACCAGATAGCCAGAATCCTATAAACTTGAAAATCAATTTATTTGTGAAAAATGTGAAAAACATGTAAAACAAAAAAGCACCCCCCCCAAAAAAAAAATCAAAATGCAAAAAAAACAAAAAACAAAAAAAACAAACAAAAACAAAAAACACCAAAAAAACACAAAAAAAAGAAAAACAGAAAAAAACAAGAATTAGATTAGATTTAAAATTCGTAAAATACTACTACAATTACTATAGTTATAATTGCAATCCCTTCTGAATAAGTAGACAATCATAATCATAATAAGTAGACAAAACATAAAGTCACTAGCTGGATTTGAAATCCGCAATATCAAATTGGATATATCAGATATACGGATATAGTATTGAAATGCAGATATCAGATATAGCATACTATAAAGTATGTAGCATATGGTATACAGAACATTTCATTTTTGAAAGAAGCCTGGCCTCACAAAATTGCTTTGTCGCTTTGTGACATCTTTGAATTGTTGTTTTGATGTTGCCAACTTCCCAAATTGAGGAAGTCTTGCAGAATTGCTTGATTTGGGAAAACAGAAAACATTACACAAAATTACGATGATCAGTACTACAACAACCACTACTACAACTACAACTGTACTCCACAACGCCACTACAAGAAAATTACAACTTCAACTTAACCTACAACTACACACTATACAACCACAACTGCAATCTACAACCTAACTACATTACATTACAACTACACCTGCAAGACACAAGACCTACAACTAGAAACTACAGATGCCACTACAACTGCAATTGCTGCAATTGTGACTACGACTTCAACCACCGTCCACTACCTCTACCCCTACAACAACTAGAATTACAACTGCTAACTAACTATAACTACAACCACAAGTCCAAAGCTGAACTACAACTATTTTTATTTGTTATTTAAAATTTGAACCGCATCCACAATTTAAAATTGTCTATTTGTTTTTAGTGCATCGTTTATAAACTCAACAAACCACAGCTAGAATGAACAAGTTTGAACCGTGCTACTGCTACGACTGGGATGCTTGACGGTTTTTTTTGAGGGACTGTTTGCTGAGAAGTGTTAACTGTGCTAGCTGCTAGCTGCTAGCTGCTAGCTGCTAGCTAGCACGTAGCTGGGTAAACAATTTTTTTTGAACAGAAACCTCAAGGAAGGAAACAAATCACACAAAAAAAACGGAAAAAATGCGAAAAAAATGCGAAACATGAAAAAAATGCGACCCAACCAGAGCAGCAAAAACAAAAAACAAAAAGAAAGAGAAAAACATGGGAAAAACAGGGGACTCACCACTGAACCGCCCGGAGGCACCTCAAAAAATTGCAGCACCCCTGTCTCCACGGCAAAATTTGTCCCTTAGCAAAACTTGTCCTTTAGCAGCATTTGTCCCGTAGCAAAATTTGCCCCTTTAGCAAAATTTGTCCCTTAGCAAAACTTGTCCCTTAGCAAAATTTATCCCTTAGCAAAACTTGTCCCTGAACAACATTTGTCCCTTAGCAAAATTTGTCCCTTTAGCAAAACTTGTCCCTTAGCAAAACTTGTCCCTTAGCAAAATTTGTCCCTTAGCAAAACTTGTCCCTGAACAAAATTTGCCCCTTAGCAAAATTTGTCCCTTAGCCAAAACTTGTCCCTTAGCAAAATTTGCCCCTTAGCAAAACTTGTCCCTGAACAAAATTTGCCCCTTAGCAAAATTTGTCCCTTAGCAAAACTTGTGTCACTGAAAAATTTGTCCCTTACCTCCTTTAGCAAAATTTGTCCCTTAGCAAAACTCGTCCGTTAGCAAAATTTGTCCCTTAGCAAAACTCGTCCGTTAGCACAATTTGTCCCTTAGCACATTTTTCCCTTTCGCAAAATTTGTCCTTTAGAAAAATTTGCCCTTTAGCAAATTTGTCCCTTAGCACAATTTTCCCTTTAGCAAAATTTGTCCCTTAGCAAAACTTGTCCCTTAGCAAAATTTGTCCCTGAGCAAAATTTGGCGCTGAACAACATTTGTCCCTTAGAAAAATTTGTCCCTTAGCAAACTCGTCCCTGCACTGCTGCCTTTCCCTTTGCCCAAAAGGGATTTTATCCAACAAAATCTCTGCAAACTCCAATTTGGATTCAGAAGATTGGGCCTCTCAAATTGTTTGTGGTTTTGGTCCCTGGGTTGTTGTGCAATTTTGGCTGGGAAATTACAATTAAGATGCAGCTCACTTCAGTGATCGAATTGTCTTGCTGGTAGGCTAAGGAATTCCATTCCGGGTCACAACATATGATCCGAAGTTTTTTCTCTCTCAAGGGAGGGTTGAGGTGGGTGCCGCCTTTCAAATTTAGATGTGAAGCGAGTAGGGGGGCGTGCCATGGATTTTCCTTCTGATTCAGGTTGTGTCGACCTTACTGCAGATGGCGTACAGATATTGCCACAGGATGACTTTGAAGGGTTTTCTGCTTGGCTTTCTGAATCCATGGATGAACTTGCATCAGTGCCTGCTGGAAACGTGTCTCGCCCTCAGAGTGATGTAGAAGTACATTCACCTTTGTTTCATGTTGACAACGTTTCTTGCACTTGGCCCCTTGATGATGGCGGCAACTTGGAGAGAACAGAGAACATTTCAGAATGTCCTAGCCCCAGCCTGGCTTTTGAGCCTAGTGTCACCGTGCCCACAGATGCGCCTGGACCTCAGCCTACAGTGAGTTCATCGCAATGGCAATTGGGTGTTGCAGCAAACTATGGACAATTTGCACAGCATTCTAGTTCTTTGTTGCTACCTTGGGAGACTGGAGTCTTTGCTGAGATTTTTGGAAGTTCGAAACTTTTGGAACTCCCGACAAATCAGTTGCCAGAGCCGGACACCGAGCTGATGGAACAGGTGATAGCTGCGGTGGACACAGCACAAAGCAGTGACCTCAAACCACTGGACTCATGTTATGACAAAGCTGTGAGAAATGTGCTGGATTTGGATTATTTTGAGAGTAAGTGCAGGCAGCTTGAGCTTGCATGCGGTCAATGGCTTGAGTTGCTTTCTTGTGATTGGTACTCAACCGGTGTTGGCGAAATTCTTGCAAGGGATATGCAACAGGATCCCACAGGTTCATCAGCCTTCGAGACGCTCAAGGCATGTTTCGGAATCCAGAGTCCTCAGACTCTTATCAAGCGTGCCTCAAGCTTGAAGCGATACTATAAGTGGCATTCAGAATTGCGTTCAGATGCAGGTTCTGTTCATTTGAGCCCGCTGCCACTGGTTGAGTCGGATGTTTGGTCATTTTTTCAATGGCTTAGAGATGCAAGGTGCGCAAACAACAGAGGATTCACAAACACTTCTGCTTTCCTGGAAACTGTAAGATTCATGAAGTTTACAGTGGAATTACGTGAGGCTGATTCAGTTCTTCAATCGCGAAGGTTGTTGGGCTTTGCAGCGATTGAGCGCATGAAGAAAGGACCGACGCGTCAAGCGTTGCCACTGGAGCTCATTCACTTACAGAGACTTCATGATGTTTTGGAAAATGGCACATGTGCAACTGACAGACTGGGAGCCGGTGTGATGCTAGTGTGCATCTATGGAAGGGCACGCTGGTCAGATCTTCGTTTTATTCATCATGTGGTTGTGGAAGAAGGCAGGAATGGATTCCTGACACTTTTCACCTCTGAACACAAGACATCAGCTGTGGGTGTACGGAGGGAGCCGTATTTGCCTCTGGTTGTGCCTTGGATGGGAGTGACGCATGATGAATGGGTGCAGACTTTTCTACAGGTGTACAAGCAGTGTGGGCTTGACATTTCAAAGGTGCCATTGGGGCCGTTGCTTCCTGCCCCACGGCTGGGAGGCACCTTCGGCGCTAGGCCGTTGAGTACGCCTGAAGCGGCCGATTGGCTTCGGCTTCTTCTGAGCGGCACACCTGACTGTGAGAAGTTTCGTGCTCACTCCTTGAAAACCACGCTACTGGTTTGGGCGGCAAAGGCTGGACTGGACAAAGAAGTCCGTGCGGTGCTTGGGCATCATGCCTCGGCGCTGCAGGGTTCAGAAGTTGTTTACAGCAGGCACCTTCAGACCAGGGCACTTCGTAAGCTCAACATGCTGCTGCACAGAGTCCGTATAGGGCTTGGATTGGAAGAGGACCCAATGGCTCCAAACCCTTTTGCAACTCCCTGCGCAAGGACTCCAAGGCCTGGACTTGTTGGTGCACAGCCAGTCACACCACTGCCACCAGTTCCAGTGGTTGAGCAGGCGACAGATGTTGTTGCCCGTGCAGCGGAAGAGGTTAATGCAGCTGGAGATGCAGAGAGCGTGAAAGAGGAGCTGCTGGATGAGACACAAATCTGTGCGGCTGCATCCAGAATTTCGCTGTTTGATTTGCAGGTTGTGGATACTGGTGTGATTGAGTTGAACAGTTCTTCGGGAAGTGAGAGCAGCAGCGACAGCTCCTCCTCGTCAAGCAGTGATGAGGTCATTGTGAAGCGGCCTGACGTGCATGCTTTTGTGGAAATCATTCCCGATGGCTTTGAATTTTACAAGCACAAGAAGAGTGCCATTGTCCACAAAGTGAAGTGTGGCCAAAGGGTGGCGGCGTGTGGAACTCCACTTACAAGCAATCTGCAACAGATGCCGCGTGAGATCAAAGTGCGTTGGCCGAAGTGCTTGAAATGCTTTCCAAAAGATGGCAACAGAATCAGAGATATCTCACAGCTCACAGGAGCCTTGGACGCAGCCTTAAACAAGGCCAGACGTCGTTAAGCTGAGTGCATGAGTTTAAAAAGAGTGTCCTTTGAGCATTGGTTGAGTTCGAGACGTTTCAGTGCAAAGGCATTTCATTGCAGAAAGCTGCATTTCAAGTTGGGCAGAAAGCTGCGTTTAGTTCGCAAGTTGCGTATATCAATGGCTCAGAGGGTCGGAGAAAGCTCCGTTTGCAGAAAGCTGCATCAAGTGGCAGAAAGCTGCACTTACATGTTGACAGAAAGCTGCAACACTTTCAGAAGTTCATGTCCTATCACTTTGTCATGTTTGTGCATTTTAATGTGTCACTTGCTTGTTTGACAGGTGCTGTGATTGCCAATTTGTTTTCACTTTTCTTTGTTGCGTTAGGAGTTTAGGAGCATGACTTCTTTGCTGGACAGCTCTGCACACTTTGAAGAGCGATGTCAGAAACTGGGTTTGGGGCCACCGTTTGTGGCAGCCTTAGCAACAGCGCAAGTAGACAATTTGTCAAAGTTGACGTTTGTGATTGGCCAACCTGGTCAACCCGTACAGAATCAAGAGGTGACTGATTTTCTGAATCGTGCTTTGGGAAGAGCGCCAACGCTGGCAGAAACCTCGGCGCTTAAAAGGCTTGGGTTTGAAGCTCATACATACCTGGTTGCGACCTTGAGACAACAGATTGACCAGGGTGATGAAACTCAGCCACGTAAAGTGGCATTTGCTGGGAGAACTCAAAGAATGGAAAGGTTGCGCCAGGACCTCAGAGGCATTGAGATAGCAGGTGAGCTGGAACCTTCACACGGTTTGCTTGACAAATGTTGTGCGATGTTTGACAGCAACAGTGTCAAATGGCTGGAACCCTCAGTTTGTGTGTCCAGAAGCATGGAAGTTCAGGGCACACCGAAGTCCAGAGAACTTACGTTGGAAAAAGGCTCCCTGATCTTGAAGAATGATGACAAGATGACATGCGCAACGGACTCAGAGATAAAGTTGCACTACGCCTTCAGCAGACGAGCAGTGGCCTTAGCGTTTGCAAGAGTGATGACGTTTCAGCAGCACAGCACTTGGGTGAACTTTCTGTTTGAGTCCTTGCATCGCGAAGTGCCACCAGGTTACAGCAAGGCAAGCTTGTCACAGGTGGTGAGTTGTGACAAAGCAGCATGGGCTAGGTTGGCTACGCTGAACATCACCACACGTGAGGCTGCAGATGGAACTTTTCCTCTTGGTGAGGCCTTGCTTGGACTGAAAAGCGATCCAGCGATTGCACTCTACTTGGCTCCCTTGGCCAAACCTGTTCAGCATGCGAGTGGTTCTACTACAAGGCCAGCGCCTTATGCTGCAGCTGGACCCAGACCCCAGGCTGGAAAAGGCAAAGGAAAATCAGGGAAAGGCAAGACTCCACCAATGCCGCAGGAGTTGCGTGGGAAGTATCATAAGACAGCATCAAATGAGCTGATCTGTTTTGCGTTCAACACGTCTGGAGGCTGTGCTCACTCAGGTACAGTTCAGCCAGGGGGTCGTTGCCCAAAAGGGCTTCATGTTTGCGCTGAGCCAAAATGTCAGCAGCCACATCCACTTTCTCAGCACAAGTGACTAGATGGCCGAACTAGAGACTGGGATGGCCTCCATATAGAGCAGTTATTCATGCTTGAAGTGTTTGCTGGTGGAGCCGTCCTCACCTCAGTTTCGAAACAGTTTGGACTTGGTGGAATGGCAGTTGACAAAACTCGGAAACCAAATGCAAGGTGCACAATCTATCAGTTAGACTTGTTGCAAGCTTCCGACAGAGAACTGCTGGAAGAATGGCTTTCTTCGCCTCTTTTGCTTTGGGTGCATTTTGCACCAGTTTGTGGAACTGCAAGTCGTGCCAGGGAAATTCCCAGGCCTGAGTTGTCATTGGCACCTCAGCCGCTACGGTCGCTGGAGCACCCGTTGGGCTTACCCAACCTGAGCCCGACTGACCAAAGAAGAGTTGAGATTGCGAATGAACTATTCAGATACACTTGTCAGCTTTTTGAGTTTTGCGTAATACGAGGGATTCTGGCAACAATGGAAAACCCTCGTGGCTCCTATTTGTGGGTCATCCCATTTGTGTTGGAACTGCAGCGGATTTACCCGCTGTTTGCAACTGACTTTCAGGCATGCATGTATGGGTCTTCAAGAGACAAATGGACAAGGATTGTGGCATCCTTTCCAGAATTCATTGTTCAGCTGGACGTGGTTTGCGGTCGCAGACACAAGCACCTTGGATGGGGATTCACTACCAATGCACAAGGCCAAAAAGTATGGGCCACTTCAGAGGAATCACAGTACCCACGGAAGCTCTGCATAGCTTTGGTACAAGTTATTTTACAGGTTGCTTCAGCCCGCGGTGTGCAGTTAAGACCTAACTGCATTCATGACATAGTTGGCCACCCTCTTCTGCTGGCAAAACACGCCCAACTGGCGGCTGGAGTGCAACCGAGAGGACAAAGAATTCCTCCACTTGTTCCTGATTTTCAACAAACTGCTGTTTTCTTTGCAAAGAATGCCTCAGACATTCCCTGCGGTCCCTTGGGAAAGCTCCAAACACCCTTAAGGATGCGGACAGAGACGCAAGAATCTGTTTTGGTCCCAAAGTATGCACGCTTTTTGCGTGGTTCTTTTGCGTCAGACTCAACAATGGGGGTGGATCAGGAGTCTTTGCAAAATACAGGTGATGACAACTGGTCATACAAGGCTGTTTTTGGCCTGCCATGGGATTGCGAACAGTTCATACGGAAGGCAGTTGAAGCAGGGCATCCTTCAAAGCTGAACTTTTCAGTCCCTAAGGACCTTCAACTGGCGTTGGAAAAACATTTGACTTGGGACGAACAAACTCTGGTGGAGTACAGGATGCACTGGTGTCGCAAATGGCTCAGACGTGCCAAAGAACTTGAAGCTTTAGAGCAACGAGACGCTGACACAAGGCCTGCTCATGTCAAGGCCGCAACTGCTGGAAAAAGAATTTTGCTGACTGCTGAGATCCTTTCCTCAATGCAATATGAAGATGGTGAGGTCCTTGATTTGCTCAGGGTTGGTTCTCCGTTGGCGGGCGAGATTCCAAAGTGCAGCACGTTTCAAGAGCTTTACAAACCTTGCATGTTGACCATGGGACAGTTGCTCAAAGAAGCACCAACCAGAAATCAGGCCATCCTGTCAGCATGCAAGTCTTCAGGAAATGTTCAAGTTGATCAGCAATTGCTGTTTGAGACGCGTGAGGGGGTCAAGAGAGGATGGGCCATTGGACCTTTTTCCGAAGTTCCCAGTGGCTGCGTTGTATCCAGGAGGTTTCCCTTGGTACAGCGTGACAAGGTGCGTATGATCGATGATTTTACGATTTCTGGTATCAATGATACAGCCTCCTCACAGAATAAGGTTGACTTGCATATGGTGGATACTTTTGCTGCAGTTGTACGTGAGTTTTTCAGATGTTGCGAAGCCACTGGGAGGGCCAGCAATTTGGTGGCGAAGACGTACGACTTAAAAAGCGCTTACAGACAGGTTCCAATTCATGAAGAACACCTGCGCTTCTCCTTCTTCTGTATCTACAACTGCGAGCTTGACAGACCAGAGGTGTATCAGCTACGCACCTTACCTTTCGGAGCAACACACAGCGTGTACAGCTTCCTACGTCTGGCCAGGATGTTGTACACCACCTGCACAAGGGAACTTTTCCTGCTGACCACGAACTTCTATGATGATTACATCCTGGCGTCGTTGCCTAATAGCGTTGAATCTTCAAAGAACTCAATGGAGCTGGTTTTCATGCTCACTGGTTGGAAGTTTGACATGGATGGAAAAAAGGCTACAAGTTTTGGAACCGTTTGCAAGGCGCTTGGAGTACAATTTGATTTATCCAGTTCTGGTGAACGTGTTTTGGCGGTGAAGAATACAGAACAGCGCATTGCTGATTTGCTGTCGATGCTCCATGCAACTTTGAAATCTGGTGAACTTGGAAAACAGGATGCACTAATCCTGCGAGGCAAACTGGGCTTTGCGGATTCTTTCTTGCATGGGAGACTGGGCCTACTAATTTTGAAACAGCTTTCAGAGCATGCTTACGGCAGGAGTGCAAAGTTGCGTGATGAACTGAAGGTTGGATTGCAAGCAATGATGCAAAGGCTTTCCATTTGCGCTCCGAGGATCGTCTCTGCACAGGCGATGAAACAATGGTTTGTTTTTACCGATGCTGCTTTTGAACCGGAGTTGCGTTGCGGCGGACTGGGAGCTGCGCTCTTTAACGATCTGGGTGAATGCATAAGCTGGTTTGGTTTGCCTTTGGATGAGGCACAATGCAGAAGATTCGGTGCAGATGACAAAGAAACAATCATCTACGAATTGGAGTTGGCTGCCGCAGTTTTAGCACTTGACTTCTGGGCAGATCGGATGGTGAACGGACTACAAGTCTGTTATGGCGACAATGATGGAGTGCGTTTTTCTTTGATACGTGGTACATGCTTGAGCAAAGTTGCCTCTGCACTGATGAGATACCATTTGGAGCGTGAGGCAATCAACAACTTGTGCACTTGGTACGCTCGAGTACCTACTGAAGCTAACATCAGCGACTTCCCCTCCAGAAATGTTCCACATCCTCTTCTTGCAGACGCCACCAACGAGTCTGCTGCTGCAGTGTTGTGGTTCGACAACTTGTTGAAGAACTTGGAGGTGGCCAGCTGATCAATTGGGGGTAGCCAGTCAGCTTCGGCCCCCTTTTGCAGAAAAAGGACGCTTGCCTGTCCGTCAGTTGTGGCCAGCATACAAAGCCAGACGATGCAGCTCACTTCAGTGATCGAATTGTCTTGCTGGTAGGCTAAGGAATTCCATTCCGGGTCACAACATATGATCCGAAGTTTTTTCTCTCTCAAGGGAGGGTTGAGGTGGGTGCCGCCTTTCAAATTTAGATGTGAAGCGCCCACCCTACTGTTTCAACAGTGCTCTGGTCCCAACCCAGCGCTTCTTAAGCTTCCTAGGCCAGACCCATAGCCTAGCCAGTCAGCTGCGGCCCCCTTTTGCAGAAAAAGGACGCTTGCCTGTCCGTCAGTTGTGGCCAGCATACAAAGCCAGACAAACCATTATTCCACTGTTAGTGGGGGGGTCGCTCCAAGTTAAACCCTTTTATTTTCAATCACATCATGATCATTGTTAGAATAGAAGGAATATTTTTTTGATCCATGTTCTTCTTGCTTGCTGCTGGTAATTTGAGTATTTGTTTGCATGAGGTCAAGTATTTGCTTTTGCAACCAAATACAGATTGAGATTTGAAGTTTTGTTTTTTATGTTTTTTTTGCCTTTTTTTTTGGTATTTTTTTTTTTCGGTTTGATTTTTTTTTTGGGGGTTGTTTTTTTGTTGTACATTTTTTCCACATTTTTTGAGGAAAAACATATTCCGTTGTTTTATAAGATCTGGCTGGAAGCGGTGAACATAAGACAAATGTTTATTTGCTTAGTAAATTTGTGTTTCAATTCAAGTGAATGTGGCCTTTTCTGGTTTAAGGGAAGGGCGGGTGGGCCCCCGCTCTTGTGATATCTTTTTGTCAACCCACCTGCCACCCCTTTGACCGCCTTACATCACAACATTGGCCTGTCAGAAGATTGGACGTTGAACCTTCTTGATCAATTAAATTTTGGTTTCATTGACTTGCTCGTGCCCGAGCTGTGCCGTAACCCACAGCCAAAACGGCTGAATCGCAATTTCCCACTTTGTCAAAAGAAGTGTGTGCCAGCAGCATGAACGGCGGTTGCAAATAAGATGTTTGTTTTCGTCGCCGTCTCTTTCTGTTCACATTTCCAAACCCATCCCAACTAACAGTGCACGCTGCAGCATGGCGACGCCCACTTGCAAAAATCATTAGTTGTCCGCACTGGTTGAATTACAACTCGTTTATGCATAAAACAGTTATGCTTGTATGGGGGCCAACTCGTTTCCAGCTATGCCTGGTACCACCGGCCCACCAAATGGCGACAGCCACCAAAATGGCTGATCATTCCAGAAACCATAGCTAATCGGACTCCATGTTGCACTTTCTTTGTTGTTGGTTCGTGTAAAAACTGATGGTTCGAACCACAAACACTTGACTGCGGACAATTTTACAAACCCTTTCTGACATACTATTTTCCTCAGAAGGCGGCCCAATTTGCTTGCAGCTGTGGAGAACGCATGTGTCATAACCTAACTGAGTCTCTGGGATGACCATCACAGAGCCTTACGCCTCAATATTATTTTTGAAATCGGTGCAACTTGACGAAGCTGGGCAACCCTTAGCTCAAAACCGCAGTTCATTGATGTTGCAGGAGAAACAAGGTGAATGGGATAGAGTGAAAACTTTTGCTGGCAGCAAAACATGCACTTCATTTCACACTGCGCACACGATGGGGGGGAATGATTGAACTAACATTTGAGTTGGCACTTTGTTATGGCAAAACTATTTGTGTTGGAAACAAATTGTCACAATTAATGCGAACACATGTGAACGTTGAAAACCCATGTTTTCTTTTGGTCAAATTGCAATTCCGCAGGCTTTGCATCGTCCTCAATATTGGATAAAATTTGAGCAGCAAAACTAAAAAAAAACATGCACAAAATTTTGAGGGCACATTCAAGTTGTTTTGTAGCCTTGCCCTTGCATTGGTTGCTTCGAAAGTCCAATGGTATTGCAAATTGTACGGGTTCAAATTTCAATATGTTTGCACATCCGTGGGCCAAAATACGTCAACTTTTAAAAAAAATCACCATGACCCAACATCAATTTGTGCAAGAAATCATCAGCTAAACTCCATGCGTTTAGCCACGTTGTCAGCTACTGGGTGAATGTTTTAAGTTCATCAGGCACTGATCGGTCTGCAAATCCTCGTTTGTGGACATGCCGCCTGCATGGTGGGTATGTCTGGTTTGATAGCACCACTCATACTTGCGATATTGTTGCTTGGAACCCGTGGGCATTGGAACAAATTGGAAAACACAAGGCATTGGTGGATGACAAAGAAAAAAACAATCAAATCATTGGTGGTCGTGGAATGTATTTTTTGGTTTGGATATGGAACTCGCACACCCTCTGCAGCCATGCGCAAATTTGTTGAAAAGGGAACCTTGAACATCTTGTTCGGACGTTGAATCGTTTGACACGATTTTTTTTGTTCCCGTGGGGCCACGAATTGACTCATGCCTTTCAGATGGTTCCACATTGACCAAAGGCAAGGCTTTGGCAACCAAGGCATGTCCAATGGAATGCCGCAGAAGCTGCGTGGATATTGAGCACGAAAGGCCCTGGAACCCAGCACAATTCTGTCATGAACAAAAAGGGATATTTAACCGAATTCAACGTCAAACAAAGTCGCGCAAATGCTTGTTTCATGAAAATGATTTAGATTTATGTTTGCAGGTCTGTTTGGAGGAATTGCACAAGTGCAACGAAATAAACATGTGTTGGAACTATGACATTTGACACGTTTGTTGGTTGCTTCGTAATTTCAGGTTTGGCATTTAACAATGACATGTTTTGCATGGTTGTGCACTGCGTCAGGTGCGTCGTGTGATGCAACATGCACTGGTTTGGGCGAGACATGCTTTGTGGAACGGATGCAACTCATTGCAAATCAGGAATACATGGATTTCGTTGCTGAGCGGCAAATAGAGGTTCATGCCAGGACAGAATGCAAAAAGTAAATCAATGTGTTTGCGCAACATCCGTGATGATTACAGGGGTCGTCATGTTTGACTGCTGGTGTGCACGAAATGCGACAGCTTCCAAGACCTAAAAAATTTTCCAAATTTGACAAGGTTGACTGTACTACGCTTTATTGACATGTTTGTTGATGTTGTTGGCGATTTCAGCCTAGTACTTGAGCGTTTGCATTTTCTGGGGAAGATGGGCATCATTTTACACCACCAATATTGCGTCCAACATAAAACATTTGTTCTGTGTCCATGAAGATGCGAAAAACAAATATCGTCTTTGGTTTTCATTTCTGGTTATTACTTGCGACAAAAAAATGGTGACATTCGCAGACATAATTGTTTTTCTTCCCTTCTCAAAGTATATCCAAAATAGACAATTGTCAATAGTCCTCAACATTTTTTAGCACTATGTTTCCGTTGCACATGTATATGTCATTTTGTTGTGATGGAGGCTGTGACATCTGGAAGTCTGGCCGCATGTGCCGCCTATGTGTCCGATGACAACACTCTTGCTCCTCGATGTTTGATCTACAGGGTTGCCTACAGTTGGATACCCGAATAGAGTCCCCTTTTGAGTCAATGTTTGAAGAAACAACTTGCCAACCCATTCTTTTCGGGGTTTAACTGTATGAAGTCAAACGTCGAGCGCATTTCATGGAAATTTATCCCAGTAGTATGGTACATAAGATGTATGGTTCATGTTTGAGGGACCGGTTTCAGCCAAGTGTCTCTGTGTCGCTGCTGTGGAAACCATTTGACAAATATGTGAATAGCATTGAATGGCAAATGTGAAGTGTGTAACTTTGATGTTGGGAAGAAATTCAGTTGTGTAACCTGTTTGCATTCTTCACCTCGTCCCGATCAACTTCCTTACTCGGTACTACCCCTCCAGTTTCCTTCTGTACTTTGCCGTGTCAGATGCTTTCGACCCACCCAAAGCGCAAAAATGGTAAAGTGAAGTTCAGTAACGTTCAATTCGATTTGTGATAATGATGCCCGGTGTCAGAGACCGGAAAACACGCTTGGCATGCTGCGGACTGGTGTGTAAGACAGGTGACCGCCTGATTTCTGGTCTTTGCGTTTTGCAACAATAATACAAGAGTACGGTTCACAAGGCTTTCACACACACACACACTTATCTCAAGAAACGAAGAACGCGCAGATGCGCTTAGCTTTTCAGAGCCTGGCTAAAACTAAACAGAGCAACCGCAGTGAACCCCAACAGGAAATAAATGTACTGGGACAAGCATTTGGTTGCCAGCTACTCATGAAGCGGTTGCCTGGTTACCTGCAACTTTTCTGCATGGCCTTGACCGACTCACAACAACTGTTTGCAATATATTGTAAAGGACTGTAAAGGAAAGAATGGCCATGAATGGCCATGAATGACCTGCTTAGACTTCCCAACATTTGCTTCCAAAAGATGCTCTGGCAGCTCCAGGGAACAGCCCAGCCTTATCAGATTGACGACTACATCGATGGAAGCTTGGCCTGTTATGCGGGGAATTTGTTTTCTAGCAAACGATTGCTTGTACTATGCTTTGTTCTTCGCTTGCGTCGAGAGGTTCTGGATCCCATCTTGCATCTGGTACGTATATATATATTTACATGCATATATTATGTTTAGACGGATATGATAATATATACATATACATAATATATTATATATAATATATTGTGTATATATATATACACATAATATATATATATACATAATAAAATATAATATAATATAATATAATACAATATAATATAATACAATATAATATAATATAATATGATATAATATAACATAATATGATATAATATAGTATAATATAATATAGTATAATATAATATAATGTAATATAGTATAATATAGTATAATACAATATAATATAAAATAATATAATATATAATATAATATAATATAATACAATACAATACAATATAATATAATATAATACAATATAATATAATATAATACAATACAATATAATATAATATAATATAATACAATATAATATAATATAATATAATATATGATATAATATAATATAATATAGTACAATATAATATAATATAATATAATATAATATAATATAATATAATAATGATATGTATGTATATATATATCAGATATGGATCTATATTTATGAATAGAGTGAAGTAATAGGATCTATATTTATGTCACAAGTTGCGCGAACCAAACATTTCCTCTTTTCTTGAGACCTTGTGCAACATGAGTGAAGTGGTTTGCTTCTGATGCTGCGTGCAAGTAGGGTCTGGTACGGATCATGTGGGAGTGGACGAGGATTCTAGTGCACACCTCTTCAAGCTACAAGTCTTGGGTGTGCAAATTGGTTGAGGCATGATTGCGCTCGCTGTCGAATCTATTGCAAACCCATTTTTTTTTCAAGCAATTGCAGCAACACAACCTTTACATTCTGGGTTTCAGTCGGAGATTTGCAAGAGGACAGCTGAGGTCTCACTGGTCTTCCAGTTCTGTGCTTCGTCAATGGTATCAGTAGTCAGTGCGCAGCCAGTGACGTAGCTGCACCATGCTGCACCATTAGTTGTCTGGGTTCTGACTCAGACCGCTTTCTTTGGTCGTGCGGTCGGTTCAGGGGCCAGAGGTTGAGTGGGTTATAGTATCTTGTAATTCAATGAACAAGGGTTTACAACATTGTACAACCCCAACGGCCCCGATCAGTATCATTAACTATCCACAGCTTGGGTCATTATGCATTATTCACATTCATTTACTTGCTCAATATCATTGGAATTGGACTGCCTGCGGGCTCGACTTTTACCTGTTGGAGTTCAGAGCGGGGTATTGCTTTGTTGAATTTTGTTGATTTCTGGTGGTTTCACGTTCTGAAAAATCCGATTCCACAATGTGCTTCATTCATAGGATCGTGCGGCCGTTGGGCTCGTCCATAGTGGATCGTGGTCTTTCCATTGAGAGTATTTGGAAAAGGGTGCAAGCCGTTTGGGTTCCACCACGTTGCAGAATCATTTCTCAATCTCTCTCTCTCTCTCTCTCTGGCTCTCTATATGAACAAATACATGCAAGTGCAGTAGAACCCCTGCTGATCAGAAGAAAAAATGCAGAGGAGGCCCGAGTTTAGAACAGGTTTGAGGAAGGTCAGAGACACTTAGCGAACAGGCAGCTAGAGAAGAGGCAGCTCAGAGAAGAAGTGGCAGAAAAAAGGGAGAGCTCAAGGACAATGGCAACTCCGACGGGTTTGACACAAACATGTGAGAATAGTAGATGCGTGGGCATGCGGTACACTCACATACACATGTGATGTGTACATATGTATATATTATGTAATATATATCTATAAATGATATATATATATATATGTATATATATATATGATATATATATATATGTACAAATATGATGATGATGATGATGATGATGATGGTGATGATGATGATTATTGTTATTATTATATATATATGATATATATTTATGATATATATTTATATATAGTGTGGTCCGACCCCTTGGACCTATCAATACCCGCAGAACCTAACGTTCGCCCAAGATGACATCATATATCTCATTTTCACCGCGGTTTTACCGCATGTTTTATCCGTGGTTCTAACCGCCTTGCAGAGATGGACGGTACACTAGGTGTGGCCCCTCGCCACGCGTACGACACGAAATTTTCTTCACGGCTCGTTTCACAATAATTTGCAGCAGCAACCCTTCGCAGACTTATGGGGGTTTGTGAAAAAAGAAGGGCTGTTTCGCGCGAGAAAAACACATGCTCCGGGCAAACGTCCGGCTCTGTGTTTTTTTAAGCTTTCACATGCTTTGGGCTCAAATTTTTCTCTCTTTCGATATGGGCGCAAGCTGTCTTAGCTGGGCAACGCTCAGCTCGACCCCGAGCAGCGTGTGGAATGAATGACCTGGTGCTGTTTCAAATATGTTTCTCGTGAGGAAAAATTGTCTCAACATGTCTGCATCATCAATAGCTCATCATGTCCTCTGCTGCTGTCATTTTCCTTTTTCGCCAGGCTGAAACAGGACATTTCCGAAATCTGAAACTTGTAAGAAGGGCGAGAGAAATAATGTCCAACATAAATTTTCATGTAACAAAATTTACAGCTAAATAAGCAAAGTAAAAATATGCCATTGGTTGGCATGACAGGGATATCAGAATGAGGTTGCCCTCTGTACAATATGATTGCTGACATTGCTGATGACAGTCATGAACATGAGATTAGCCTCCGTAACATACGATTGCTGTCCGTAGTTCTAAAGGCTTGGAGAAACCTACACACATATATATATATATATACATGTGCGCACACATACAACGGAACTGTACACATTTAGTCTTGGTTTGACACCTTTTTACTATCTCCATCAAGGCAGAACCGGACAGAACTACCTACGGCATCCGTTTTGCAGCATTACAAGTGCTTTGTGGTTGCAGATTCAAAGATTTGGCTTATTTGCTGCGTCCTGCACACCGTAGCAATCTCCATGTATAGTTTTTCTCAGGAACTGCCTCGCGATGTAGTTCCGTAACGAGAAAGTGGAAGGTTTGTTTAAAAACGCATTTCGTTCACCTCAACCGAGGTGACGCTCAGCTAGTACGTGGCTTGGTAGACAGTATGCTGGTAGTCTCAGTTAAGTCATCGTCACGGTTGGTGACTTGCACTATTTGGGTTTTTCCAGTCGTCAAAAAAAATGATGCGATGGTGCCTTATCCTGAAAACCTTGTTGAAATTGGTATGACCTGATGTGGCCAAGGACTATGCTGTTGCTATACTGGAAGTGGTGACGTCAGTGATCAATGCCCGCTCCCCACTACGACCACCACGAGTGCTACAGTAACAACCTCCACATCTTCCAGAGTAACAACCACATCCAGCACTTATACCACTCTAACCACCACCACCACAACGGAAACGTCAGTGACTACATCCACTACCGCTACAACCACTACCGGAACAGCCTCTACGATAACAGCCACTAGCACAGTGGTTACTGCGACCGAGACAGTGGCCAAGTGCTATCAATATTAGCAATATTTTTGTTTTTACTTTAATTATATCGCTGTTTCAATATCTACATTAGGTTGTCTTTACTATTTGTGACTGCAACCAAAAACTATGCTTAGATTGCGCTCGTTTTTTACTCTGGGAATTTGTTAATTGTTATTTGTTAATTTTTGCGGTGATCCAGTCGCAGTCGCAGTCGCAGTCGCATTTTTTTTTTGGACATTATTTTCAGCTCCAGGCAACAACATCAGTGGTGACGACAAGCACAACCGATACCATGACGTCAAGCACAACTAGAACAGCAGGGGCCTCACTTAATGAAGTCAATGTGTGTGTGTGTTTGTGTCTCACACCTGCTTGTGCTGATGTGTAGGTTGCAAAAATATGAACGTTCCCCCATGATGTACATCTTGTGCATTTTGGTTGAGCCGAGACAACAGCGAGCCTGACCTCAAGCACCAGTCACACAGCCAGACTCTTACTGATGCGTGGCTATGATAGTAATGATAATCCTCGTCGTCATCACCGTGTCCTCATCATATCATCGTCATTGCCATCGTCATTGTCATCGTCCTGTCATCGTCATGTCATCGTCATCATCGTCATGACCACCACCACCGCCGCCGCCGCCGAGGCCGCTGCCGCTGCCATCACCCTCACCCTCACCCACACCCTCACCCTCATCCTCATCCTCACCATCACTATCCATCACCATTGACAACATCATCATCATCATCATCATCATCATCATCATCATCATCATCATCGTCATCGTCATCATCATCGTCATCCTCCTCCTCCTCCTCATCATCATCAACATCATCATCATCATCATCATCATCATCATCATCATCATCATCATCATCATCATCATCATCATCATCTTTATCCCCATCATCGTCATCGTCATCATCTTTATCACCATCATCGTCATCGTCATCGTCATCATCATCATCATCATCATCATCATCATCATCATCTTTATCCCCATCATCGTCATCGTCATCATCATTATCATCATCATCATCATCATCTTTATCCCCATCATCGTCATCGTCATCGTCATCGTCATCATCATCATCATCATCATCATCATCATCATCATCATCATCATCATCTTTATCCCCATCATCGTCATCGTCATCATCATCATCATCATTATCATCATCATCATCATCATCATCATCATCATCATCATCATCATCATCACCATGATCATCATGATCATGATTATCATGATCATGATCATGATCATCACCATCATCATCATCATCATCATTATCATCATCATCATCATCATCACCATCACCACCACCACCACCATCATCATCATCATCATCATCATCGCTAGAACAAAAGAAGATACTGTACATTGCGTAGGTCCAAAAGGAGGTGGAAAGTCCTTGAATGATATAATTGCTGCGCATGCATTCATGCCAGATATCAACCTCAAGAACAACAAGCCTCACGGCAAGGACCTTACTCAGTGAAGCATTCAAACAATTTTATCCGGGACGGTCTGGCTTTCTATTTCATTCTGCACCTGTGTTCAACAGCAGGCAAGCATCACCACGACAAGCATCACCACGTCACTGACAACCACTGTAAGGATCCCAGATCTGGCTGACGTGTCTTTCCAGTGCTTTGTTTTTTCCTGATGGAGTCAATGAGGATTGTTCATGGGTTCACTGTTTTGTCTATGTGTTCATGTCCTTGTTGGTGGCTCTATCTGTCCTTCTTTAACCTCTGCTGCTTTGGCTCTTTGGTCTTGTAGCTTGTGCTTTTCCTCTCTCTTTTCTGTATTGGTCTGAGGTTTGCCTTCGATGTTCTTTAGGAATTTTAGGAGAAGTGGAAGATGATGAGTAGCATGAGTAGCCACTACAAATGCATGTGCTGAACAGGTGACGCACACTACGTCGACCAGCAGCTCCGTTGGAAACCCAAATTTCTTTTGCACTTCACTGTGTATTGGATGTTTTTGTTGCTGCAAAGTCTGAGCAGCTACACTTAAGAAGCCAAGCAGCCATATGCAAAATAGTTTGCTTGCACCGACCCTCGACCCTCCATCATCTTCGAGTTTTGGGATTCGGAAGATGTCCAAGCGGTTGGATCAAAGGAAGCAGTGGAAGCCAAGCGAATGAAGTGGACATCATATGGCTTCCACCAAACACGGTCTTCTGCTGGAAGGCACTTGCTGAGCAGAATAACCACATCCTGAAATCCCAAAATAGACTTCTGGATGAGAGAAACTCGTTTGTTCATATTTGTTCTTTCGTGCCTTGGCTGTTTTTGGACAGCTCGTACTTGAAAGGCTTTCTATACAAGCAAACCTAATATGCATGGCTTTTGTCGAACCAGCAAGACCTCATTGAGCTCTAATCGGATCGAGCACCGCTCAGAATGAGCAGAAATGGGTCGCAAAATTGAATGGCCAAGGTCACGGCAAGCATCACCACGTCACTGACAACCACTGTAAGGATCCCAAATCTGGCTGACGTGTCTTTCCAGTGCTTTGTTTTTTCCTGATGGAGTCAATGAGGATTGTTCATGGGTTCACTGTTTTGTCTATGTGTTGATGTCCTTGTTGGTGGCTCTATCTGTCCTTCTTTAACCTCTGCTGCTTTGGCTCTTTGGTCTTGTAGCTTGTGCTTTTCCTCTCTCTTCTCTGTATTGGTCTGAGGTTTGTCTTCGATGTTCTTTAGGAATTTTAGGAGAAGTGGAAGATGATGAGTAGCATGAGCAGCCACTACAAATGCATGTGCTGAACAGGTGACGCACACTACGTCGACCAGCAGCTCCGTTGGAAACCCAAATTTCTTTTGCACTTCACTGTGTATTGGATGTTTTTGTTGCTGCAAAGTCTGAGCAGCTACGCTTAAGAAGCCAAGCAGCAATTTATCATGTTGAATTGTCATTGAATTTGTCATTGTCAGCATCATTGCCATCATCATTGCCATTATTATTGCCTTCATCATTGCGTTTAATGTTGCCATCAACATAGATCATCATAGATAGCCATGGATCATCATGGATCCTGATAGATCAGCATAAATCACGATAGATTGCATAGATAGACCAAGATCATTATATAAAGATAATCAACGATCACAATAGATCATCACCATCGATCATAGATCATTATTATGATAACACAATGCATCTACCAGATAGAGGTGGGCAGACACAAGCCCTGGGTAGTTAGAATGAAACGGGAGGTTCTTGAATGCACATGCTTTCACGCCAGATATCAACCTCAAGAACAACAAGCCTCACGGCAAGGACCTTACTCAGTGAAGCATTCAAACAATTTCATCCGGGACGGTCTGGCTTTCTATTTCATTCTGCACCTGTGTTCAACAGCAGGCAGAGTCATGAATCTAGCTGCCGTGTCTTTCCAGTGCTTTGTTTTTTCCTGATGGAGTCAATGAGGATTGTTCATGGGTTCACTGTTTTGTCTATGTGTTGATGTCCTTGTTGGTGGCTCTATCTGTCCTTCTTTAACCTCTGCTGCTTTGGCTCTTTGGTCTTGTAGCTTGTGCTTTTCCTCTCTCTTTTCTGTATTGGTCTGAGGTTTGCCTTCGATGTTCTTTAGGAATTTTAGGAGAAGTGGAAGATGATGAGTAGCATGAGTAGCCACTACAAATGCATGTGCTGAACAGGTGACGCACACTACGTCGACCAGCAGCTCCGTTGGAAACCCAAATTTCTTTTGCACTTCACTGTGTATTGGATGTTTCTGTTGCTGCAAAGTCTGAGCAGCTACACTTAAGAAGCCAAGCAGCCATATGCAAAATAGTTTGCTTGCACCGACCCTCGACCCTCCATCATCTTCGAGTTTTGGGATTCGGAAGATGTCCAAGCAGTTGGATCAAAGGAAGCAGTGGAAGCCAAGCGAATGAAGTGGACATCATATGGCTTCCACCAAACACGGTCTTCTGCTGGAAGGCAGTTGCTGAGCAGAATAACCACATCCTGAAATCCCAAAATAGACTTCTGGATGAGAGAAACTCGTTTGTTCATATTTGTTCTTTCGTGCCTTGGCTGTTTTTGGACAGCTCGTACTTGAAAGGCTTTCTATACAAGCAAACCTAATATGCATGGCTTTTGTCGAACCAGCAAGACCTCATTGAGCTCTAATCGGATCGAGCACCGCTCAGAATGAGCAGAAATGGGTCGCAAAATTGAATGGCCAAGGTCACGGCAAGCATCACCACGTCACTGACAACCACTGTAAGGATCCCAAATCTGGCTGACGTGTCTTTCCAGTGCTTTGTTTTTTCCTGATGGAGTCAATGAGGATTGTTCATGGGTTCACTGTTTTGTCTATGTGTTGATGTCCTTGTTGGTGGCTCTATCTGTCCTTCTTTAACCTCTGCTGCTTTGGCTCTTTGGTCTTGTAGCTTGTGCTTTTCCTCTCTCTTCTCTGTATTGGTCTGAGGTTTGTCTTCGATGTTCTTTAGGAATTTTAGGAGAAGTGGAAGATGATGAGTAGCATGAGCAGCCACTACAAATGCATGTGCTGAACAGGTGACGCACACTACGTCGACCAGCAGCTCCGTTGGAAACCCAAATTTCTTTTGCACTTCACTGTGTATTGGATGTTTTTGTTGCTGCAAAGTCTGAGCAGCTACACTTAAGAAGCCAAGCAGCCATATGCAAAATAGTTTGCTTGCACCGACCCTCGACCCTCCATCATCTTCGAGTTTTGGGATTCGGAAGATGTCCAAGCGGTTGGATCAAAGGAAGCAGTGGAAGCCAAGCGAATGAAGTGGACATCATATGGCTTCCACCAAACACGGTCTTCTGCTGGAAGGCAGTTGCTGAGCAGAATAACCACATCCTGAAATCCCAAAATAGACTTCTGGATGAGAGAAACTCGTTTGTTCATATTTGTTCTTTCGTGCCTTGGCTGTTTTTGGACAGCTCGTACTTGAAAGGCTTTCTATACAAGCAAACCTAATATGCATGGCTTTTGTCGAACCAGCAAGACCTCATTGAGCTCTAATCGGATCGAGCACCACTCAGAATGAGCAGAAATGGGTCGCAAAATTGAATGGCCAAGGTCACGACAAGCATCACCACGTCAACGACAACCACTGTAAGGATCCCAGATCTGGCTGACGTGTCTTTCCAGTGCTTTGTTTTTTCCTGATGGAGTCAATGAGGATTGTTCATGGGTTCACTGTTTTGTCTATGTGTTCATGTCCTTGTTGGTGGCTCTATCTGTCCTTCTTTAACCTCTGCTGCTTTGGCTCTTTGGTCTTGTAGCTTGTGCTTTTCCTCTCTCTTTTCTGTATTGGTCTGAGGTTTGCCTTCGATGTTCTTTAGGAATTTTAGGAGAAGTGGAAGATGATGAGTAGCATGAGTAGCCACTACAAATGCATGTGCTGAACAGGTGACGCACACTACGTCGACCAGCAGCTCCGTTGGAAACCCAAATTTCTTTTGCACTTCACTGTGTACTGGATGTTTTTGTTGCTGCAAAGTCTGAGCAGCTACACTTAAGAAGCCAAGCAGCCATATGCAAAATAGTTTGCTTGCACCGACCCTCGACCCTCCATCATCTTCGAGTTTTGGGATTCGGAAGATGTCCAAGCGGTTGGATCAAAGGAAGCAGTGGAAGCCAAGCGAATGAAGTGGACATCATATGGCTTCCACCAAACACGGTCTTCTGCTGGAAGGCACTTGCTGAGCAGAATAACCACATCCTGAAATCCCAAAATAGACTTCTGGATGAGAGAAACTCGTTTGTTCATATTTGTTCTTTCGTGCCTTGGCTGTTTTTGGACAGCTCGTACTTGAAAGGCTTTCTATACAAGCAAACCTAATATGCATGGCTTTTGTCGAACCAGCAAGACCTCATTGAGCTCTAATCGGATCGAGCACCACTCAGAATGAGCAGAAATGGGTCGCAAAATTGAATGGCCAAGGTCACGACAAGCATCACCACGTCAACGACAACCACTGTAAGGATCCCAGATCTGGCTGACGTGTCTTTCCAGTGCTTTGTTTTTTCCTGATGGAGTCAATGAGGATTGTTCATGGGTTCACTGTTTTGTCTATGTGTTGATGTCCTTGTTGGTGGCTCTATCTGTCCTTCTTTAACCTCTGCTGCTTTGGCTCTTTGGTCTTGTAGCTTGTGCTTTTCCTCTCTCTTCTCTGTATTGGTCTGAGGTTTGCCTTCGATGTTCTTTAGGAATTTTAGGAGAAGTGGAAGATGGTGAGTAGCATGAGTAGCCACTACACATGCATTTGCTGAACAGGTGACGCACACTACGTCGACCAGCAGCTCCGTTCGGAAACCCAAATTTCTTTTGCACTTCACTGTGTATTGGATGTTTATGTTGCTGCAAAATTTGGGCATGCAGCAACGTTTGTCACTTTTTGACATTGTCAGGATCATTATGAACATTATTGTTTTCTACCCTCAGCAGTGTGCAATTTGTCAACATAATCACAATCGTCAGCATGAGAAACATCACCATTATCAGCCGTCAAAACAATCAACACCATTGCGATCACCACAATCTACATCCAAAAGTTATCATACATACGGACGAAAGTAGGTGGACACGTCCAAACACAAGACCTTGGTACTTAAGAATAGAAGTGGATTGTCCTTCAAGAACAAACTTCCTGCATTTGTTTGGATCAGCAATCAAACTCCAACTTTGCAACCTTGCTACTTCTTTGGTCCTTGGGTTTTCTCACTTGTGCTGTTCTCCTCCTTTCAATATTCTTCAGGGCAACTGGAAGATGATGAGTAGCCATAACAACTGCCTTTGCTCGCCAGGTGACGCACACTACGTCGACCAGCAGCTCCGTTCGGAAACCCAAATTTCTTTTGCACTTCACTGTGTATTGGATGTTTTTGTTGTTGCAAAGTCTGAGCAGCTACGTACAAGGGATGGCAGGCTTGCAAGGCTTCAAACAAATGGGGTGACGCTTCTTAGATGTGAAATTGAGTGGCCTTTCTTTCGATTCTAGGGGGAACGTGCTTTGTCTTGAATCATCTCACAGTAGCGTACAGAACAGCACTGGGAATAAGACAAAACACTTATGGAATATTTTGCAAACCGCTCCCCCGGCTTGGGGCTGGCCCAGACATGCTGCGAAGCCATTCCTGACACCAGGAATTCACACACTGAGGGGCACTCTGAAGTCAGGAGAAAGACTCTTGTCATAAGAACAAAAAAGCGGTCCTGTCCTTTCGGCTCCCGCAATGAGAGCATCATCATTTTAATCAAAATGTGAGTTCTAGACTGCTTCCACATGCTGATTGCCTCCCAAAAAGTTGCCTCCTCCCTGTTTGTGTTATGCATCCAAGCATTGGGCCATGGTTCATTTTTTCTTTGCTATTCTTTGTGGGTTTTCCCCAACACAGACCTTTTCTTGAGGTCTGCCAAATGCTTGATGGAGGCTTCGTAGCAACAACGTACTAGTAGCAGCAGCAACCAGCAACACCCTCGTTGAGGGCAGTGTAGAACCAAAGTACGATGTGAGAGGGGACTTTTCAGATTTAGAAAAATCATGCTCAGATTGTTTTTGTTCTATGCCGGAGGATTGTTCTGCTGTCCATCCAGTCAATTAAGTCTGGTTTGAATTAGTTAAAAGTCTTTTAAATGCTTTTATGGTTGCTGCCCCTCGGGGGGCTGTCACGGCTGCACTTTTGCTGGTCTTTGAGTGTCTGCGGCTCAGTATCGTAGCGAGGGCGGAAATAGAAGGTATGTCACCCTTCCTCCAGCTGCTCTGTTGTCTACTGTTCTCTACCGGGCTTGCCGCTTGCCGGTGTTCTCTATTGCTCTCTACTGTGCTTGACACTGTTCTCCCCTTTCTGTGCTGTGCTTGCCACTGTTGTGTTTTGTTCGCGGCTGTTCAGTTGTACACTGTTCAACCCCCCGTTCTTTGGAAGCCTCCAGCCAGGCTTCCTTTGATCAGTTCTGGGTTGAAACTACGAGGATGGCTTGAAGTTATGCACTGAAAATTATAACCAGCGTCAGTTGGACATGTAGGACTGTAGAAGGTCCGATGCAGAAACCATGCACGGTCATCTGCAACCTTCAATTCATATTCCTGACGGGTTTGAAAACAGGTTTTCAACGCTGCTTCGGCATTTCTGCGTGAGTTTCCTTCATTTCCTTCCGACACGGCACGCCTTCTAGGGACAATAAAATCCATTTTTTAATTGCTTTGAGTGAAGGAAGGCCGTAACAGTGTTTCTAATCATCTTCGGACCAGTGTGCAAACAAGAAAATCCGTTTCAAACTGAATCAACGATGATTTCTGCAATCCAAGCAACCCCATGCCTGCCACGAGGGAATAACTCAAAGTTTGATATTGTTGGGATGTGATCCAAGGGTGCGCACGCTTGAGAATGGAGTTCGCCAATTAAATTTGGATTAATTGTGGGAAACCTCATGGTGTGGCCAAACATTCAGGCAACAACGACAACAACAACGACAACCACAACACACACACACACAACAACCACCACCACTACCACCACCGCCACCACCACCACAACAACAGCAACAACAACCGAAAGCCTGCGGTTATTGTAAATGTGTTTGACTCTTCAGCGAAGCAACACTGCAATGTATGGAAAAGGCGCCAACAATCAACCCCTGCGACAGCGCAACAGCAACTTGAGAATGGAGGCAAGGTGCTCCAACACCAAGACTAAGGAAAGTAATTGCCATCCTCCCCACCCGCCTCCTGCGCTGGCACAAGTGTCACAACGTGCGGCAAACATTAAGCGCAAAACGCTCATGCCTATGGGGGCTGCGAAAGGGGAGGCCAAGCAACGGCAGCAGCAGCAACAGCTGGAAAAACCAAACACCCAAGTGTAGAAATATCAAAACACCACGCAACCAAGCAACCATCATCATTATCATCGAATCCTACTCCTGCTTCTCCTCATCATCCCCCTCATCATCGCCGTCATCGTCATTGTCCTTGTCTTTATCCTCGTCTTCGTCCTCGTCGTCATAATGTATCATTGTTATCGTGATTGTTATCAGTTGTTGTTATTGTTATCCTGACAGTTATTTTTCGTCGTTGCTGTCCTCATCATTGATCATCATAACAATCAATCCATGTCATAGGAAGTAGGATCATCGTTATCATCAGTGTTGTCACCATAATCACCAGCAGCCTCATTATCATCTGATATCAACCATTCGGACCATTCGAAACAATCGCAGGGCTTTGCCCGGGTATGTAGCAAGCGCCTTCGGAAATAAGTGCGTCAATTCTCTGGAAAGTGGTTTCTGAAACCTTTGTGTTCCTATTGCAAGCTGCTGGTTCACATACTAGTATACTCGGCTGTCATCTCACAATATAAGGAAACAGGCTGCGAATGATTGTTTGGCGGGCGTTCAGTTCCAGCAGCTTCATAGCCCCCAAATCGCCGCACTCAAGAGATGTTCGGTTCCTTCCTCATCAATCGCGCATGATTGTTCTTTGTTTTGAGAAATGAGTAATTTCTGTACCTTCGCCATTGTCAGTTGCACACACTTGTGAATCAACACCATCGCCATGACCGCCATTGCCATTATCATCCCCATCCCTACCGTCATCATACATCATACATAGCAAAGGAGGTGAAGACGTCCAACCACAAGACCTTCATACTTAAGGATAGAAGTGGAATGTCCTTCAACAACAAACTTCCTGCATTTGTTTGGATCAGCAATCAAGCTCCAACTTTGCATCCTTGCTACTTCTTTGGTCCTTGGGTTTTCTCACTTGTGCTGTTCTCCTCCTTTCAATATTCTTCAGGGGAACTGGAAGATGATGAGTAGCCATAACAGCTGCCTTTGCTCGCCAGGTGACACACACTACGTCGACCAGCAGCTCCGTCCGGAAACTCAACTTATTTTACATTTCACTGAGCATTAGATGTTTTTCCCCACATCTTTGTGTTGGGTTCTTGTTTTTTTTTGTTGTGCACTCCCGTCCGACGTCCGACGTCCGACGTCCGCCGTCCGTCCCGGCCGCTCTGTCACACACAACTCTTTCACACACAACATTGTCACTCACAACTCTTTTACATACAATATTGTCACACACACACACAACTTTGTCACACACAACTCTTTCACACACACACACACGCACAGCTCTGTCACACACACGCACAACTTTGTCAGGCACAACACTTTTTCACACACAACACTATCGCACACACACACAACATTGTCACACACACCTCTATCACACACACAACTCTTGCACACACACACAACATTGTCGGATACAGCTCTTTCACATACAACATTGTCACACGCAACTCTTTCACACACACACAACAGTTTCACACACACACACAACTCTTTCACACACAGCTCTGTCACACACACACGCACACAACACAACATTGTCACCCAAAACTTTGTCACACACACACACACCACTCTTTCACACAACGCCACCCTTTCACACACACACACACACAACATTGTCAGCCACAAGTTTGTCGCACACAACTCTTTCACACACACACAACACGTTCACACACACACACACCATTTTCTTACACCACTCTTTTACACACAACACTTTTACATACAACACTTTTACATACAACTCTATCACACACAACTCTGTCACACCTACGTTGTCACACACACACACACGCACACGCAACTCTTTCGCACACAGC
This sequence comes from Cladocopium goreaui, assembly GCA_947184155.2. Lineage (NCBI taxonomy): Eukaryota > Dinophyceae > Suessiales > Symbiodiniaceae > Cladocopium > Cladocopium goreaui. Next base: position 265,271 of record CAMXCT020000037.1, on the reverse strand, counting down.
ACTTTGACCCAAAACCCTTCCACGCACATCTTTGTCAAGCACAATTCTTTCACACACAACACAACATTGTCACCCCAACTTGTCACACACCACTCTTTCACACACTTGAAAGACCGTATGTCGTATGGAGTCCTGATTGGTCCACCAAGTTTGTTTGTCTTTCATGTCAATTCTTTGACATCTGGAAATGACATTCCAAGAAAGGCCTTAAGCCGCGTGACTAAGTCACATGGGGTTCTTGGCTTAGCCCATCCAGGCCTCAGCATGCAGCTTGGTAGCTTTTCATCATATTTTACAGGGGTTGATTCACTGAATCCCGACCATTTTCCTGGCAGACATCAACTTTCCAGCCTGGATCATTGATGATCAGAAGATGACCCATGTGAGCGTTTCCAATCACATGGTGCCGCAACTGCAGCGGGCCATCAAGGTCAGCTACGAGAAGCCAGTCTTCTTCACCCTGTTCTGTGTGTTGATCCTCTTTCTACACACCATGTGGCCATGGACCGGCCATGGAGTTTGATTGGAGGTGCGCCGAGAGACTCCTATCTCGTCGGCTGCTTCTCCCTGACGCTTGGCTCGAAGACTGTGGTGAAGGTGGGCATCACTTAGTGTGGGACTGTCTTTCAAGCGCAGGTTTCACGTGTCCGAAGCTGCTGACAGGAGTTTCCGGAGGGTTGCCGCCTCACCCAGATGCACATGCTCCTGATCCTGAAAGGTCAGGACTACGCTTCGGACTACGAGCGAAAGCTGCACCACGGCAGGCAAGCAACTGGGCTTCAGCAGTTCCAGTTCCAGCAGAAGCAGCTGCGAGACATACCCGACCGACAGGATGCCGGACCTCCTGCAGCTGGTGAAGGGCTGATGAAGCTGCACCCAGCCGAGCTGACGCATCAAGAGAAGGCGCGGTGTCGGGGTGCACGGAAAGCATCGCCTCGGCAGCGATGCAGTGAAAGCGCCCTGACGAAGTTCGGACGAAAAGGCCTTGGGTGCCTTGCAAGCACAGATGTGGCATGTACATAGACCTTCAGACTTCCAAAGGATGCGACGCATGAGGAAAAAAATCCCTCAGGACTGCTGCGCTCAAGCTGCACAAGTCGTATGTTAGTGGCAGTTTTATATGTCTCAATGTTGCTTGTGTGGTACTGTATTTCCTCCTATCTATATACTGGCTTGGTGGATGGGATTCGGGTGTTGCACGTGTGTCCCCCCAAAATGTCCACAACATCATGGGCACATCATTTAGGTAGACTTGTTTGAGGCACATCTGCTTTCGAGTTGTCAAGGGTTCCGTGGTTGCTAAGCTCTGTCAGCAGAAATGTTGTTCAAATGCCAGTTTTTCTTGCTTCCCACCTCCGATTTTCCTACATCTTGCAGGTTGACTTCCAGAAAAATAAACCGTCTCACCAGTCTATGATGTCTATGATTCCGAAACTAGGCTGATTTGTGGGCTGTGATCCGGGAATCCACTGAAGGTGTTGGACATGCTTAGAGATTGCTATAATGACTCTAATGATGACTGTAATATAATATATTATATTCTATCCCTACTGTTTCTCCATGCATTGAGGTTACTACAACGTCAAGGACCTCCAGCAGCGGCTTGGCTCTGGTTTTCAAGCACCGATGTGTAAAGGAGATCAGGCAATTATGTAGTCTTGGTACGAGCCTTTTTCTAGATGCCGGCGGGCTTGTGAAAACCACACAGGGGGACCGCAACCAGTGTGAAGAAATGAAAATCGTCACCTGTTTCGGGATGACTTCCTTTACTGTTGCCACGAACTGAAATGACATTTTTATACGTTTTCAATATTTGAGCTCTGATCGTCCGTGACAAACAACACCTGCCGCCAAAGCAAGGTAGCACCACCACAATCAGCAGTTCAATTACCTCGACGGCAAGCCTTACCACCACAAGTAGCACGCTGCCACATGGTTCAGTTTTATTTACATCCTCGTTTGGATGTTCTCAATCACAGACAGGGTTTTGAGACGCCAAAAAACCTATATAAAGACTGCAACTGACATGGCTTGTGTGCAGATAGATAGACAGACAGATAGAGGGATAGCTACCTAGCCAGGTAGGTAGGTAGGTAGATAGGTAGGTTGATAGATGGATCATGAATCCATGGACGCATGATGGAATAGATGAGTTTTGATTAGGTCACCTCAGACTGGATTAGACTAGATGTAGATGAGATGAGATTAGATCAGGTCAGATTAGATTAGATTCGATCAGAATAGATCAGATAACTAGATTGAGAGAGGGGGAGAGAGATAGAGATAGAGAGAGAGTGGCAGAATCTGGTAGATATCCGAAACATGGGGACTTGACTTGCATACAACTAGTGCTTTGACCTAGGGTTGCTAAGACATCCGAGTAGGAATGTCAACAGCCGGTTGGCAAGAATGCATATGTCCTGGTGTGCCCAGTTTGGGGGTCTTGAGCTTGAAGCAATGAGCGAATCCATGTTCATACGGTTGCTTCATTTTTAGGGAGTTCTGTCGAGAAAGATTTTTCACAGGATTGGCAATTAGATGTAATCAGTCTCGAAATGATTTTGTCAGGTTGCAAAGCATCGTGCTGCCAAGCAATGTAGACACGAATGAAACAGAAGGTTCTTTGGTTCTCGCATCTTGGTTGCACTTGTTCATTTTCCATTGATTTGCCCCTCTGTGGATAGGTTTGGGGTGAAACGTAAGACCGCTTTGACAAGACGGGCCACCTTGACCCTGTCTGATGGATGATAAACCAAGAAAGTGTTTGCCATGTCCTTCTATGTCCAGGCTACTCTTCAGGGTGCTTTGGTGGCACTGAATTCTGATCAGGAGAGGAAGAGTAGCAAGACAGGTTTCACGATCAGGTCGATTTATCAGGCCTTCTGAAATGTACATTCCTCATGCCTGTTTGCTCTTGATGTTGCAGTCAAGAAATAAATCCGAAGCAGTGTGTGCTGTCCTATTTCCATCAGTTCTACAGTGACATAATCCTGCTTGTCATTTGACATGTTCAGTTTTTTGCTTGACAGAAATCAAGGTATACCAGAAGAACCCCCAACCCCCTTGTTCTTGTTGTAAATGCACAAATCCCGCCAGTCTTTGCCAATGGATGCTCAAGCCCACCTAAGATCAATTTTACTTTCATGTGTCCACATAGAGTTCAAGTACAGAATTCTGCGCATGATAATGACTTCTGTGATGTTTATTTGTTCGGATGTTGCAATTCCTGTGAAGGTGAAAGGCAGTGTGACCCAGTCAAACATATACGCAGGATGCATCAAGGTACATTGACAAAACGGGATGCGAAACTCCCACACAAGGGTGCCAATTGCAGTGACCAAGTCATTTTGCAGGAGTCGGTCGTGCTGGAGACAGAGGCTGGAAATGTTGCCTCCTCAGGACCCACAGGTGAAGCTCTGCCAGGCCCCCCCTCAATACATAAAGCGTTGATCAACCAGTTCAATGCGTTCAATGATGTCAAGGTTGAATCCAGGCCCACAAGACATACTGGGTTTTAGGAGAGCTAAGGTGGGTTTCATGACTAGAAGTGTCTTTGATTCTTTGACTCTGTCTCAGTTTCATACGAAACGTATGGAGTTTCATGCAACATTCACAACCTTTTGCAAAATCAGCGAGTAAAAGCTGGTAGTCTTATCATGTTTGATCAAATTGATCAGATTAATTTTTGCCTCACGCAGAAGCTGGACGCACCTATATTTCCCCCCCGTGACTTAGGACTAGTAAAAGATACCCTGGGGTGGACAAGCCCTATCTCATCATGCTTCGGACCCCCCCTGCACAAGTCCCAACTCATCAGGTGTCCGTATGAGATTAGAAACTGTGTTTGATTTTTTTAGTGCGGCATGGACCACTCGTAAAACCATGATGACATAGGAATTAACTAGCAGAAGTACATTAAGATGATCCTAAGTCATCACGCTCTGTGATTTTCATTTTTTTCCTTCGATTTACATACAGACATTATTTTAAAGCAATTTTATAAATAAAAATTGTGGATATATTTTTTGATTTTTTAACTTTTCTCTGTTGTTTCCCGTTTTGTTTCCCGTTTTGTTTCCCCCGTTGTGCTTCCCCAGTGTGGTCCCCGTTGTATTACCCCGTTGCACTACCCCGTCGTTGGGGCGAAGTCCTCGAGCCAACAACGGCTGGCTCGAGGACTTCGACCCGGCAGGTTCATCCGTGAGACTCGCAGGTCCTGTCACACCGGGGGGAGACACAACGGGGAAACAAAACGGGAAACAAACGGAAAAACAAAAAATTAACAATTGAGAAAAGTCATATCTATAAATTTTAAATCTATTTAATCCCTTTAAACCAATGTATGTATATAAATCGAATGAAAAAAAACATGACTTAGGACTTGTGCCCATCTTCAAAAAAATATTTCAAAAGAATCTGTGATTTTCATTTTTTCCTTCGGTTGACATACAGACATTATTTTAAAACAATTGCGTAAATAAAAATTATGGATATATATTTTTTTTTCATTTTTTCATTTTTTAAATATTTTTTGGAATATTTTTGATATTTATTCTTTCTGTTTATATATTTTTGGTTAAAGTATTATGTATTGTGATGTAATGTACTGTACTGTACTGTAATGTACTGTAAGTATGTAGGCTCTGATGACTTAGGACTTGTGCCCCTTTGGTGACATACGATTTTGTGCTCCAAGTCCTTTGCATGTACGTAATGTAATGTACTGTACTGTAATGTAATGTACTGTAGTGTAATGTAATGTACTGCACTTTAATGTAATGTAATGTAATGTACTGTAGTGTGATGTAATGTACTGTACTGTAATGTAATGTAAGTATGTAGGTTCTGATGACTTAGGACTTGTGCCCCTCTGGTGACATACGATTTTGTGCACCAAGTCCTTTGCATGTATGTACTGTAATGTATTGTAATGTAATGTACTGTAGTGTAATGTAATGTACTGTACTTTACTGTAAGGTAATGTAATGTACTGTAGTGTAATGTAGTGTACTGTACTTTACTGTAAGGTAATGTAATGTACTGTAGTGTAATGTACTGTACTGTACTGTAATGTACTGTAAGTATGTAGGTTCTGATGACTTAGGACTTGTGCCCCTCTAGTGACAGACGATTTTGTGCACCAAGTCCTGTGCATGTATGTAATGTAATGTACTGTAATGTGCTGTAATGTACTGTACTGTAATGTACTGTAGTGTAATGTACTGTTCTTTACTGTAATGTAATGTACTGTAGTGTAATCTACTGTACTTTACTGTAATGCAATGTAAGTATGTAGGTTCTGATGACTTAGGACTTGTGCCGAGAAGATTTTTTTTACCGAAAAAGTGCTTGAGTCCAATCACAACCCCAGTGACTTAGGACTTGGTGCACACAAATCACCTGGTAAGAACACCAGTGACTTAGAACTTGTTGCACTAACTCCTATGTCACCAGGATGGCCTAAGTCCTAAGTCACGGCCTGGTATTTCAGGTCTTTGTCGTCCGCGCAGAATATACTTGGATATATTTAGATGATGCACTGCAGATATTGATTGACATTGGCCCTACTTTGGACAGACGTTGGCTTGTATCTGGTAAGGACATTTCATGTCAGCTACCAAATTGACGATGTCTTTGGCTCCGTGGCTCCAGAGGTCTCTGTGGTAAAACTGAGCTCCTCATCTGTGGATCCATCATCGTCACTGGTGCCTTGGATTTGTTTCCAGTGTCGACGTATTGCCTCTGCGGCTGTACTGCCGCAGTGCACACGATATGTCTTGACATGTCTCGGCATGTCTTGACCTGAGCATCGCAGCATCGGCCAGCTGCCCAACTTGTTGAAAGTGCAAAATTGGTCCATGGGAATTGTGCTGCCAGATGAACGACTTCATGACTTGCACAGTTGCGAGTTAATATATGTGTATATATATATATTGCGCATACAAAAACATTTACAGTTATATATATAACATATATGGCTTGTCAAGGGAACTTTCTTGATGTGCCCCTGAATAAGTCTGGATGTAAAAGAACTGTTGGACAATGTTTGTGTGTATCAAACAGCATCATTGTGGCATACCTACATCTATCAATCTCTTAGATAATTATCGAAGGAAGTTTAGAAGTCAAACTTCCGACAATCTGGACAGATGGAAAAGCAGAGGTGGAAAGAGTCAGAGAAGAGAAGAGAAGAAGAGATAAGATCTGAGATGAGAAAGAGTGAGAAGAAAGAAGATGCAGGTACGGGAAAAGGTGGAAAAGTCGCCATCCACAGTGTTTTTCTCATGATTTGAGGCTCCGGAGGGTCGAAAAGTAGGCACGCTAAAGCGGCGGGTGCAGAGCCATCTGGCCAGGTGAGAGATGAAAAAGTGCACGCCGTTGTGGCGCGAAGCACATCTCGAAGTCAAAATGTACAAAACACATCATGTTCGGACCGCTTTTGGAAGTTGAGATGTCGCAAAAGTGCCCGCCGTTTGGTGCGAAGCAAATTTCGGAGTTAAAAGTGCAAAAAATTGATGGGTTCGGAGCACTTTTGGACGTTGAGATGTTGAAAAAGTGCACGCCGTTTTGGCGCGAAGCACATTTTGAAGGTAAAAGTGTAAAAAATAAATGATGGGTTCGGAGCACTTTTGGACGTTGAGATGTTGAAAAAGTGCACGCCGTTTTGGCGCGAAGCACATGTCCAATTCAAAAGTATAAAAAAATTGACGAGTATGGACCACTTGTGGACGTTCAGATGTTGTTTTGCGTGGCAGGCGCAAGGGATTGTGCACCTTGTCAAAAGTGAGCAAGAAGCGAGGGTTTTGTAGCAGTTTCAAACGCATTGGCAGGCGTGGGACATTTGAAGAGGATCTGCAAAGATTTATTTCGCATGGCAGGCGCGGTGCAAGAGACATGTTCACCAGAGATGTTAGGAGGTCAGGACGTTGATTTCCTGAGAAGGGTTGCATTTTCGAGCATCAAATCTTCAGGTTTGCTAAGATGATCTTGCGAGACAGGTGCAACACTTCGTATGACCCGGCTTCACTTTTTCATGGCAGGCGCAGCGCTTTTAGACAGATGGAGTGAAAAAATCGCAAAACCCATTGATACGCGGCTGTCAGCTCTGCATTTTTGGAGGAAGTCTCGAAGAATTGCTTTGCTTTTGATGTTGTCAACTTGAAAAAATGAGGATATCTCGCACAATTCCTTCCTTTTTGAAGATGTCAAGTTCAAAAAGTGCAGGAGTCTCGCAGAATTGCTTCTTTTTTAATGTTGTCAACCTCGAAAATTGAGGAAGTCTCGCAGAATTTGTTTTTGACGTTGTCAAGTTCAAAAATTGAGGAAGTCTCACTGAGATGCTGCGTTTTTGATGTTGTCAAGTTCAAAAACTGAGGAGGTCTCGCAGACTAGCTTTGTTTTCGAGCTTGCAGATAGACAGATAGATAGATAGATAGACAGATAGACAGTGGCAACTGCGGCTGCACTACACTACCGCGACCACACAAATACAAATGCAAATATACTACGCTACAGTACACTAATTACACTACACCACACCAATTACACTACACTACACTAATTACATTACACTACATTATTTACAGTACGCTACACTATTGACAGTACACTACACTAATGACACTACAACTATAACTACAACTGTTTTTGCTAGTATTACTACTCTTACTACTACAGCTACAACTACAACTGCAGCTTCACTACATTGCACTACACTGCACGAAATACATGACGCTACACTACGCTAGACTACAACTACAACTACAACTAGTACTAGACCTACAACTAAAATTACAGCAACACTACATTGCGCTACACTACACTAATTTCACTAGACTACACTACGCTAAACTACACTAACTGCAACTACAGCTACAACTGCAACTACACTACTTTGCACTACATTACACTAGACTACACTACAGCACACAACACTACAGCACACTACACCACACTACGTTTCATTTCACTACGCTCATTACACCACACCACAGCTATAACTGCAACTACACTACAACTACAACTACAAGTACAAGTACAAGTACAACTACAACTACAACTCCACTACGCCACAACTACAGCTACAACTACAGCTGCGCTACAGCACGCTACATCCAGCAGTTGTGGGGGAGGTGACCACCGCCACCATTGCAAGGACTCCAAAAAGCATAACTCCAACCACCTTTCCGTCCATCAGTGGATTCGCTCTGCCATCCATGCATCACAACAACTCACCTCTCCTACAGCGTCCTATCTTTGAAACTTCCGCCACCGCCATGTGCGGTACTACTGGTAGAATACTACATACATCTAGTGTGCATACTATGTGTCTTTAAAGTCCTTGATTTACACCGCTGTGTTTCAAGTAGGACTGTCTCTGCAAGTCGGCCCCTCAGCTCAGGTGTTCCAATTCGGCGATAGTGGCGACCAGACCTCGGACGGGACCATCACAGTAGGGAAGCCAAGAGAGGTCCTGTCTATGCCTATGGGATGTCGCAGAGCTTGGACAACAATCGATCTATATATATAATGGTTTGAATTATTTTGAGTGCATATCATCTCTTGCTCTCATGCTCAGTGGCTCTTGACTCATGAGCTCGGAAAGGGACAACCGCATATTACATAAGTAAACCAAAGTAAATCAATGTTGGCAAGCAAGAGAGAGAGAGAGAGAGAGAGAGAGAGAAAGAGAGAGAGATACAAATATATAATGCTCCAGAATCAACACACATATACAGTTTTTGAGAAACTTGGAGGGCCAAGGAGACAAGGCGCTGAAAAACTTGAACTGGCCCAGGTGTCAGTGCCTGTTTCGGTCGCAGGGGCCCCAGAGTGTATTGCGAACTGACCTGTGCCAGAGTGTATGTTTCTATGTTTCTACATGTTTCTGTATTCTGGAAGTTGCTCTGTGTCTTTATTTACATATATGTCTTTGCATGTTTCTGAATGTTTGCAGGTATCATGGCTATCCTTGACTTTAGCTTGTTGCAGTGAAGCATAGGTAAACTCGGTATTGCTGCTACACAGGTCATCATATTTCATCGTGTGTCCTGCAGAGATTTCTCAAGGAACTGCCAGCAGGTTCGCTTAGAATTGAGTTGCAGTAGTATTCCGCGGAAGACAGCAGGATGCTGCAATTTGACTGTCAACTAAGGAGACTAGCGAAGGCTTGTAGCACCACATTGTATTTTCCTTTCTATGTTTCTGCCTGCTTGTCTTCATTTGCCCAGGTCAGCCAATTTGAGCAAGGCGGCAATGTGATGCTGGCAGTGCTACAAGTCAAGCAGGACTGTTTGCGCCGGGTTGACAGTATGTAGCTATGACCAGCAATAAAGATGGTTTATGGCACTGGTCAGTTGTCTTGCTTCAAGGGCCAAGGGGTAGAGATCCACTCAAGTTGAAGACAGAAGTTCCGTCTTCAATAATTGTGGCAATTA